>BQNB010010268.1:0-15679 GCA_026074375.1 Tanacetum coccineum
AATAGCTTATCCAAAATATCTTTGCTTCATTAAAATCAGAATCCGAACTAAAACGTGGTTTCAATTTCACTAGTCATTGGGGAAACGACCCGGTACCTGGTTTAATATACGTATTATATATTATATTATATATATTTTTGAGAGCGAAATTTATCAAGGGTAACTTGGTAATTTTCTTAATTACTCTTAAGGTTATATTATATATATATATTTTAGGTGTATAAAACTTGCAACAATCATCCGGATATGATGATGACAAGAAGGTTAGAAGTTGGTCTCCTAACATGTAAATAAATGTCTTATGTGCTCGACATGCGAGTGTCTTGTGAGCATCATAATAGAATATTTCGTTTCAGCTCAGGCCTTAAGGGGAAGGATTATGAAAAACCGAAGATGAAGATTCATATTATATGGAAACAATCTCATGACTACGATACAAGGTCCATGACACTGATTATATTTATATCTTCCTTTAACATTCTTTTTACTTTCATTCAAATTATGCGGAACTTGAGAAAAGTGAATGGCCCAATCATATAGGTAGGATATATTGTAGTGATTTGCCAAAAGTTATGTACATCCCCACTCATGTTAATTTGTACTCTTTTAAGGGATGGTTTCTTTCTTTAGGTATTAAAAGGCATAAAAATGAAAACTAAGATTGCCTAAACTTTACTAGATCACTGAGACTGTTTGAAAGTAAATAGATGTAAATGTCTTAGTATGCATAGTTTCTCATTCTAAATAACTACACCATTATTATAAGGTGTCATTTTAATCTAAGCATACCATGTAATTGGTGTTTTGGTAGCTTAAATTTTTAGATGTATTTTAAATATATTACCCAACTGAAGGGCAACTGTGCGAAACTCATTTATTCATACAATTGATGAACTTGGTATTACATTATAAAGATAAAAGCTTTGACCTTTTCATCACTTAAGGGAAATTGACATTCATATATTTTATTCTCAAATAGATGCAGTAATTAGCTATAAAAATTGATTGACATTAGTTTGGAATGAGTTCTGACTTTTGAATATGGAAATTTTAATTTTAGCTTCAACACTATTTACCATTCTACGCAGGTTACATTCTTACTAATCTTGAAATTACGTTCTTACTAACCTTCGACATCCTTGCACATTCTAGCCTCAAAATATTAAGTCGAACAAAGGAAAGGAAGTATAAGTCATTGTGTAATATGACGGGTCTTTACGTTTTAAGAACTTTGTATTTCATGTAATAGTTGGAACAACCAAAACAGTATCGAACAACTATCAAAATGTAAATGTTTCTTCGAACAAAATCTTAAAGCTAGCCGCCCAACGGGCAGGCCTTGAAGCTAGTCATTCAATAATAAAGCATTTCTTTCTCTAAAATGGCTTATTTATATTTTGAGTTTCTCGAGATTGTGAATCGAAATTCCTCACAAGTGGTATCAGAGCTGCAAAGGCGATAAGTGATGTTTTACAACTTATTCAGTTCTGCTTATCCAACTTATTCGGCTTATTTCAGCTTTTTCGGTTTAGCTTTTTTTGGTTATTCGGTCCAACAGCTTATTTAGAGGTTATTTGTTCAGATTTTGTTTATTAGATCGATCTGTATGAAACAGCTTGATAAAGTGCTTAATTGTTAATATCTCGATTGTGTTTTATGCAGTCGAGATTGCCAGATTATGGTTTTATCGTATTTTGGTTACAATTAAGTACTAATTTATGAATCTAATCATTTTCGATGTAAAGTCATCAGATGTGACATTTTGGAAGTCAAAATTCGATAGTCAAATTTCGACATTGACTTTTGGTCAACGGTCAAACTTCGATGGTTAAACTCGCTTGACCAAAGCAAAACAGACTCAAGACCTCATATTTATAACAAGATCTCAGACCTATCACCAAATATGATTTTCGATCTGTATGTATCCTCATCAGTCCAAGCCGCATGAAAAAGGAAACAAGAAGGCTTCGAAATCCAATACAAACTCAGACTGCTACAAATACTTGTCTAAACTTAACTGCTATAGTTAGATATATATCGAAAATGAAATTTTGATTGACTCAAGATTTTATTGGATATATTTTATCTAAATCTTTTTTGATGGATCAAATTTGATATCGAAAATGAGTCAACATTAAGTTAACTCGGTCCTTACCGAGTCAACCCAGTACAAGATGTGTCAAAAATGAAAAAAAAAGAACAAGAAGATGCATAACAACCGACACAACTTCAACATCCACAACAATCAACAAACATCCACAACCAAATCTCAACAACTTCATACATCAATCCATAACACAAACCATGACTAAAAACAACAAGAAAAGACATAGGTCGTGTTTATATTTACACAGAAATAATGTTTAAAGATTTAACAAACACACCTCATCATCAGTCTATGTAAAGGAAACAAACCCTTTCTTTCACTATCCAAAATTAAAGAAAGACTTATAACAATTTTGTTATAATCTTTTCTTTGTTTTGTTCAAAAACGCAATAAACAAGAGACAAAACACCTACCCGAGACCTTTATAAAAGATCTTGAAGCTATCACAGAAGCTTCGGTCTTTGGCAATACAAAATCAAAGAAGTGGGTTGTTCTAGTTTTCGAATGATGTTTGTGGATTGATCTAACTAAGAAAACTAGGATGCTTGTGTTTCGAGTTAAGCAAAAAGGGATCAATCAGGAGGATATTTGTAGATTTGTTGTTATGATTTACGGTTAAAAAAAGTAAGTAGAAGGTATGCGACTGAAAAGTGAGATGTGTTATCATAGAAAAGGAGGCATAAGGATGGGGTGGATGAAATGAGAATTAGGTTTTAGGGTGTGTAAAAATGAAAATGGTAATAGGGTATGGGATAAATATAATAATCTGAAGCATTGTTGGGCTTTGTATCCAGAATGTTTTTGTGACATAGGCTGGGTTTTTGATATGTGTTATGTGGTTTATACCAAAATTTTGGACTGGCAGTACAAGTTTAACGGGCTGAAAAAGTGTCTATCCGAATTTACCTTTTGGGTTTAAATATTCATACCAATTTTTAAACAATAAGGTATATGAATTTGTGTTTAAGGTATAATTTGGCTTCTGAGATTAAAAATAGAAACATCACTTATTGCTTAAACGATCCTTATCAAAGATTCACGAAAACCATTAAAAAGGCTAGTCTCAGGATTTAACCGCAAGAAGTGACAATGGGGATGATTCATTATTACTTATTCGGGATTGTAGTAGTATTTCACGGGGATGTATACTTATTTTGTCTTCACTTCTTTCTACCTCTTCAATGAAGATGACTTGTTCGAGCATATACGGATAGTGACGAAGACTTGAATATCTAGTTGCTTTTATGATTCTTTCTCTCTATACTCATAAAGTAGCTATCACTTTAAGGAGTTACATTGTAGTACTTAGTGTCTCACGCAGTTGATGATATTTCAAGAGATTATTCATCACACGGATTGTACAAGATTAAGTCACAACTATAGGGGATGTTGCTTCATTATCGGGTTTGTCATATTATGTTTTCTCCATCAGTAGTCATTACAGATAGCTGACAGAATGCGAGGTTGGAATTGAATTAGTCAGAGGAGAGACAAATAGAAGTTTTTTATCGGCAGTTGATTTTCATGCTTAACTGAATTTATGATACTTCACACATGATTTTTCTATCGAATATTCGGGCGTAAACAGGTTATGATTATTTCGATGGTCATTGAATATAATCAGGGGGAAGAGAACGAAGTGTTTGATAGATTGCATCAATCAGGGGGAAGAAATGTGTACTTATCTCACCTTCATTTATTTCTTTCTTATCTTCAAGTCTGTTTCTCTCTTATGGAGATGAATTGTATGCTTTCTACCTCTGGATGGTTAGTGTGTGAAGTATGTGCATACGAGAGAAGATCTTGCTGATTTCTTGCATGTTCCCCTGAATAGATACTAATCAAGCCAGAAGTAATTCTATTTGATGTGATTTTCTTCTACTTCTCTGATTTTATCTACTTTTACTTCTACTTCTTCTTCTATGAAGCTATATTATAGTTTCAGAATCTTCTTACAATACGGATGTTGGTTTGGGGGGAAGCTGGTTTAGAAACTTCAACAAAAAGAAGTAGATGAAGAAAGCTGCGTGAAGACATGCAGTATGAACTGGGGGGAAGATAACTCAGTTTATACATATTACATTGTATCGTCTATAAGTAATGGAAAGATTCAAGTTGGAGCACTTATATTTGTACTTGTAGGATACATTATAGGTAATCCCGTATGCCACCACATTGGGGGAAGGTTGTTAGGATTAAAAATGTGGCGTCATTTACGTGAATTATATTAGTTTCTATATAGCCTAAAAGACAAGGACTAGAATTGTAATTGTCGGAACCCAGAACCACTTTCACTGCACCATGATGAACTAAGAAAATATATAAGAGAAAATGAAGAAGAGTAGAGAGATGTTAGAGAGAGAAAGTAAGAAAGAAGAGAGAAAATGGTTGATAACTTGCAAATGTGAGAAAATACAAATGAACACCAACACCCCCTCTATCCTTGGAGAGGGGTATTTATACCACATACATGGGCTGGCCTCTTAAGGATTTTTTTGGGCCGTGTGGTTTAATGTCTTTGGTCGGGCTCGGGATAACTTGGGCTTAAGCCCGCAACGCATACAATATTAGATTAAATAACGAGCCTGATACCCGTAACTAGCCTATTACAACATATATTAAATAAAGACCGAAGCTTCCTCTTTGAGTGACCGAGCTTCCTTGTTCGACTCAATATTTTGAGGCTAACAATCTCCCTTGAAGCGAGGTCTTAAACCTTGAAATGAGCTTCCTTGTTTGACTCGATATTTTAAGGCTAACAATCTCCCCCGAGGCTTGGTTTCTGATAGATTCCGAGCTTCCATGTTCATAGTCATAACATGATCTTGGATTTCTTGAGATTGCTTTGACATTGAGTTCTTGAGTCTTGTTCTTGGACTTTGTCTTTGTTGTAGGCTTGTTCCTTCATGCTGTGTGATCTTTGATCTTGAGTCTTTTATCTTTTTGACTTTGTCTTTTGTTCCGAGATCTTTAAATCTTTTCCTTGTTTGACTTTATCGTATTCTCCATTTTGCACCAACATGCTCATACTTTGCATCATCTTGAAAGCTCTCTAATAATCTCCCCTAAAGCTTGGTTCCTAAGGAGGGATCTATAATACCAGAGTTTGTGGAAGTCTTTGTCTTTAATACTTGAGCTTTCTTGATTCTTGAATCTTGATGCTAACAGTATAGTATGTCTTTGTAATTTGAGCATGAGCATGTGGTAATGAATCCAAATCAGCTGAAATGAGGCTGCAACACTATCGTTTGTACCTGCATTAGAATGTTAGTGATAAACATCAGATATGGACGAATATGGCTTTGTCATTCATCGAGATTTGGTTGCATTAACCTTCGGTTCTGTAAGGACCGTTTAATAGTATAAATATTGTACCTGTGACCAGGTAGGTTTAATTTAGAAGAACCTCCTTGACAGGGTTTCCAGCTCAAAGTGTTAGATCCTCTAACGCAAATGCCTTAGATTCACCGTATTTGCTTGTTCTCAATACCAGAACGTCTCAAAGCAGACAACACGATATGAGTGAATCAGATAGTTACTATATTTCTGATTGAGTCACCAATTCATTTACTGGACCAAATCGATATCTAGTTGACACAAGCTTGATTCATATTGAATCTCACAAGTCACCTACCGCAGAGCTGTTTGATGTTGACTCTGGAAGGATTTACATTCATCACTGTGAATACTAAAGAGCATCACTCTGAATGTTCTAGCAAAATCAAAAGGATAATATGTAGGACTCTTGTTAACAGCTTGTGAACGTATTAGTGTTCAACAAGTGTTTGTCATGGAATGTGTCATAATGAGATTTATTTATTGATCTCTTGGTTCTAAACTCGATTAGTGCATTTTGGTTTTAGTAATCGGAGGTTGGAGAAGACAGCCACCTATTCAATATCAACAATCTCGGAGTGAGATATCAATAGATAACGTGTGTATCTCCATGACAAATGAGACAAGTATCTATTGAGAGAAACTTAAATGGCTAGGAAGGGTTGTGCATTACATCACTGGGTCCATGATGTCATTCTTCAATATCAGAATTCATCTTTGTGAAAACCAATAGATTATTTATTGACCTGGTTTCTACCTAAATATGTGTGGAGGGCTTCTTTCTTTTCACTCTTTATCCATACATTTCTTTTTAATTCTTCAACCCCTTCAATGCTTACCAAGACGTCATTACTAACATCTTGTTGTGATTGTTCCAGTGTTAGCTCAATCTTAGTCGGCATTATTTCCTTATTATTATTCATCTCTAATCATACCTAAGGACTGCTATTTCTAACTATGAAGTGTCATTGGGTAGATCCCTTCGGTTCTGGTTGGATCATAGGACTAATACCTAACCTAACCACCTTATGACTTTAGAATCGTCGTGAATTAAGATGTTGTTGGGTATAAGATCATCACCATAAAACATTTTCCTAAGAGTATAAAGCAGTTTGAGTCGTTTAGATCACTTATTGTTTTCAAGATCACATTTTAATTACATTTCTCCCCTAGACATGAAAATGTTGCATGGGGAGAAAAATGTTGACACCTACATAGCATGAATTAACGGAAATTTTCTTTGGCTCCCTCTCAATTTCACACATATGACACCAATTGAGAGAATAGGATTATGACATTGTAAATTCCATGTGAAATTGAGTTTGAGCTACGTGTACATGTTTTAAAAAAATAAGTGTTTGAATATTATTAACATTTTAATATTTTTCATTTGTTTAAACATTTTTTGAGATGTTTTAGACACACAAAATAAACATGTGAGTATGTGCCTAAACGCATTAAACTTGGTTTTAAAAGCTCCCCCTCAAAAATTGATTTACATAAAAAAATGATTCGACTTTTGAAAGATGCATGAGAAGGGAGTGTCAAACATATAATTTTAAAAGATTTTGAAGAACCTTTTGAGAAATTCTTGAAAAATTGTGTTCAACGTGTTTTGAAAAACCAATGTTACTTAAGCTCGAAAGACCTTGAATGTCTTTTGAATTGACTTTTTATGTCAGCTCAAGTCCGAGAAGTTGTTATCTTCTTGCTGTGAGGATAAATGTACATGATTGCACACTTTCCTTTATTTAAAGACCAGGTTGTTATCTGACATTTAATAACAAACCATCAAGAAAAATTAGAAATGACATGTTTTAAAACTTTTGAACTCTTGCTCGAACTTCATTTACATACCTGTGTCAATGTTAATCGACATTTCTAGGCACGTAAATGTTTTCGATTCCAAGAGACACGCCGAGAAGATTATTTTTGGTATATTTGAAATTTTCAATTTTTGTATTTGGTTTTTGAGATTTTTTAATTTTGTATTTTTCTTTTGGAAATTTTAAATTTTTGTATTTTCTTTTTCAAAAATATTTTCTAACATAATTAAAAATGGAATGTTTATACAAGGAAGATGATGATAGAATATTACATTAGATTAATACCTTTGAAGAGATGGTTCAGAAGCCATTGAATACCTGCACATCAAAGAGAAGATTTTTGCACAAATATTAGTGTTTAGGATTATGTGTTTTCTTTCCCCTAATGGGTGAAGCACTCAACCTCGTTTTGTAGCAGGTTTCAACAGGCTTCTAATAGAATCCACTAAGACCAACCTGATGTACAGATTCTACCTAGTTGGTTTCCATGTAAACTAGATCTAGGAGGCCGATGTTTTCGATTTACCACATATATGGACTATTTGGAAGAAAACCTTCATCCTATGGTGGGGAAAAAAAAAAAAAAAAAAATCTGTCTACCATTATTCTTAGAGTCGCTTTATCTTTACCACAAGAATATATCTCATTGTTGTCTTAAGGTATTATGTGCATCCTTTTTTTTGTATAGAGGCACGTAAGAATGTCCTTTAAGAGTAATTTTTAAGAAGCACTCATCGGTATTTATGACTGTAACTGCACTTTTTTTGCATGTAGACATGAGCCAAGGTCTTTGAATTCAAAGAAAGGGCTTTTGATTCCTAGTTGGTTCTGTTATGTTAACAGTTCTATTCGATACACGACCTACTCATGTATGGTGGCTATCCTAGTTTATGAATAAAGTTCATGAGGTTTGGTTTGTTACCATTATCAGGTTTGGTAATCGAGCATAATTGTTGCAAACACTAGTGTTTTTGGTATTCACTTCTCACGGCTTTATCTTTCTGAAGTTTAGTGCCCTTTTCTAGCTTCTTACTGGTTAGTAAGTTTGAACCATTCCATTTGACCTACAGATATCCCTTGATGACGAAATGTCACATGCATTGGGCTTTTCCTTAGGAAGTGCCAAGTGCATTCACATCATAAGTGCTTAGCAAAGAAGATTTTCCTAACTTGAGACCCTAAGAATGTGGAGTGACTGGTTTGTCAAATCCATGCGACACAAAATAAAACCAACTTGGGAGGCAAACTTAGTCCTTGGAAATGAGGAGCGTTCAGATTTATAGACTCAGTTTGGTATGTCTAAACACTTGTTATTTCCTAATTGATTATCAAAGGCGGTTTCCCTAAGAATGATTGTTTAATCAAAATTAATTATCTCACACTCTTACCTTTCATCTTCTCAATGAGTTTCTATTAACCTCACGTTATGGCAATGATTCTTGCTTGCAATTGAGCTTTCAGAATATTGAATTAACGAATATTGATCATTTTCTTTAGAAATACATTTGACGCTTTTTCATTTGCAAACTATGTCATTTATCAATTGTTTTTTGACATTGTAGTAAAGTAAGTTTCAAAAAGAAAACGAGGGTTTTTTCTAATTATAGCAAAACTTCGTAAAATCTTAGTAATAACTGTCTTACTAACAGTTTCAAGTTTGTCTCGAATGATTTTGTGCAAGAGCATTCACATTCTTTCACTTATGAAGATATAAGCAATTGCAATATCATGTGAGCAACGAAACCCAAGATAACTATGACACATAAGAACACATAACATCAATTAGACCCACATTCTTGAAAAAAGTATGTCATACATGTATTTAAACATTCTGCTATATATCAGATTCAAGATCGTACAAGTTCATTTTCAAGTGATTCAACGTAACTATAAATCAGCATGCATTTTCTTGCCTAAGTTCATGAACAAAGGTTGGAAACTATCATTATATTTCTATGTCTTATGTCAATGAGGCATCAAACATGTTTTTATTAGTACTCTTTCCATAATCAAGAGTATTGAGGGGCACGAAAATGATCATGAGAAATGAGAATGCTTTACCCAAGCTTGATCAACAAGTTCTTTAAAATGATTTATGTTATTCGTCATTACATTATATGCTTGTCTACTTTTACTTATTGATTTGGAAATAGGTGAGAAACCGATGTTTTTGAAAATATTTGGTTTAGATTTCACAAAAGATTTTCTCCACATTTTCTTTCTTACTTCATTTTCATGTGCCAACTGTTCATGATATTCCCGAGACACTGGTTTGAAAATTTCATAAAGACTATTTAGCTTTGTGTAGTCATTTGGTTGCACTAAGTCTTTATTCAATTTTGATCGACTATCTTTTTTAAGAGTCAGGGTCTCTTCCCTATTGGGGACAAGTCTATTTGTAGGATCAGATTTGTCATATGGGATCTCATACAAACATGGTTTTTCAAATTGAGCCGTTTTAAGGTATCTTAGATTTGCAAAGGTTGGTCTACCATTGAATGTTGGGCCTTTGGGAGCTAACATGTGAATGGTTTCAATTGATTGATTCCTTTTGTAAACAATTTCATTCAAAAACTTTAATTGTTTTTCCATTGAAATCATTTTGTCAATGTCTTTTTCTTCCTTAAGTTTCAATCCGTTATAACCTTTATTTTCTCTTTGACAAGACCTTCATAATGTAACTTTGTTAAAAGACTCAGTTTGACTAAATCATCATGTTTCTCTTTGACAACTAAAATTTCATAGGCTTTAAGTTTTAAACCTTCTTTGATGTCAATATCTTTTTGAGCTAATAGTCCTAGAGTTTCATTTAACTTACGTTCAAGTTTGTCATAATCAATTGTACGGTCATTAAAGCTCAAGTACTTCTCAAGCTCAGTCGTATTGTTTTGAAGTGCAATTAGGCAACTATCCCGTATACTATTAGACTCCCCTAGGGTTCTACTAGTCTCCGTAAGAGTTGATTTGCACTCTTTTAATTCTTGAGTCAATGATGCGTTTGCTTTCTTTAATTGCTTTTGAATCTTTTTATTTTCATCAACATCAAGTTTTATATTTGAAAATAAATTAGCAAGCGCAACACGCTCATCATCACATTCTACAGTATTATGGTCAGTCTGAATTTCATTATCACACATATCCGGTGAATCAGGAATGACATTACTATCAACCTTTTCCACTACACATGTGTTAATAATGCATTCAGGTTGCTCAGAATGTTATGTGTCAACAATAAACACAGTATATTCAGCAGTATATAGTACCTCAACATTGGTTCTGTGTCATAGGAAGGTCTAATGTCTGTATCATCCCCAGAAGTGCTTTTGTCATTGCATTCATTCCTTGACCTGCTGCTTTCATCTCCAAGTGTGTTGCTTTGATTCTTTAAACTTTGATCATTCCCTTTGTTAGATACAATCCCACTGTTGTCTTTATCTCCCGAACTAGCATCTGATGCTTTAACCTCTTGAACCTTGTTCTCTTGAATTTGTAACTTTTTTGCATTCATCCATTGCTTAATTTCTTTGTTATGAAGTTTTGATTCAATCATATACTTCTGAATGAAATCAAAGTTGGCGAGAATTATTTCTTTGAAGACTTGAGGTTCCATTCGTGTGTATGCTTTAAAGTCCTTTCTTGAGTACGTACCATCTGAATTTGAAGACCTTATTAACACTAAGGTGTAATTTTTATCAAATGGTGTCTTGAGCACTCCGAAGGCAGTCTTGCAGTTAGACTCATGAAGTGTTTCGTTAGTAAGTTGTGTTTCCAGTGTGGCCATGTTCTGAGAGAACATTCTTGTGAATGTGTGAACATCTTCACCAAAGATATGACTAAATGCAAGTTCGCATTCACTTGCATTGATGTCTGGTACATCTTTCTTTGAGAGAAGCGTTAAATGTGATTTGAGTGCACTAAGACCGTTTAGGAAACTGCCTTTCATTATGCTTGCTTTCTTTTGTAGTCTTTGCATCTCCATTTCTTCTGAATCCGTACACGAAGATAAAGTATCTTTCGTTTCCATTGTAACGTGAATTGTGAAGTGAAAATGATTTGTAAGATCTTAAGTAGGTAAAGTGATTGTTGTTGTAGATTGAATTCAATTAACGTTCACGAGATTTTACAAATCTATGACTTAAACCGAGAAAAGAGTACTCTTTTACGGGATTTTACTAAATCAAGAAGAAATCGTGAAAGAAAATTTGTTGTTATTAAAGAACTTGAGCTTTTGTTAACCATTGATGAGCTAAAAAAGATAAACAGTTACCACACTTTCAACTTAAAATGATTAACGGTTGATTAAAACAAAAACAAGGACTAATGGTGTAAATGAAATCCAAGTTAAATGCTTAATGATTGCTAATTAAAGTTGTAAGGACTAATAGGGCAATAACGATTCACTTTGGAGGACTAACGGGCTGAATTATAGGTGCTAAGGACTAACGGTGTAATTCAGATTCAACAATGAGGATTAATAAACCACTAAAGGACAAACTATGAAATTGCCATGAGGTTCAGGGAATGCATGTGACTATTTGGATTTTAGTTTAATAATTAAAAAAAATCCCTCATTTTTGTGTTGTCTTCTTCGTTTCAATATATAAAAATGAGAACGATTCTAGTTTCTTTCTCGTGGAATGGTACGGTTATCATCGGTAAAAAATGAACACACCAGGATGATCGAAAAAGGATCACGATCATAATGGTTGTAGTTAGAAGACCCGTTATTGACCGACACTCGAAACCGATAAAACTCGAAACACCTCAAAACGCCTCAAAACAAAGTCATATGAATTTGTATAAACCGCATAGTTATCCAACATGTATAGTTCGCCTATGAGAGGGTGTATAATTCGCCTTGATGTTCGTGGTATAGTTCGCCTAATTTTTTTCCGTGGTATTATTCGCCTAGATTTTAAATGGTATAATTCGCCCAAGTTGGAATGCATAATTCGCCCAAATGGAATGGTATAAATCGCCTAAGCTTGGTATAATTTGCCTGAATATTGACAAAACGTATTGTGGTCCTTTTTTGCTAAAAATATGGATCGTGTCCCCTTTGGCTTGTTCAAACCATGGACCATAATATAATAAGCCAACTCAAGAAGCTCAAATAAGCTCTTTTCTACCATAATAAGCTTCGAAAATAAGCTCCCAAACAACCCTTAATAAGCCACGAAAATAAACCACAATAAGCTTGAACAAGCTGTTACTACAAAAATAAGCTACAAAAAGGAAATAAGCCAGAAACCGAAAATGAAGAGAAAAAGAAGGCGTGCCTTATAAGCTCTCAAGATGGTTTGAATAAACTGTTTTAAAGAAATAAAGTAAGCCGTGACTTTGAAATAAGAGACACGTGATGTTTAGTTATGAAATACAAGTAACAGTTATCATGTAACTTTGAAATTGCAATCTCAAAAAAAAAAAAAACGTGATGTGAAGCCCAAATTAAGCCCAAAAAAGATTGTGTCACGAAACAAAGATTTGAGCCCTTTTTTTTAAACAATAAGTAACTAATAAAGAAAATTAAACCGAAATCACTAAACCATAAATTACACACAAAAACCAAAGAAAATTAAGCTGAATAAGAGTAAGCTCATATAAGTCGAATAAGCTCACACACAAAAACCACAAATCACTAAACCCACCTATGGCTCGTGTTACCGAATGTCAGAACCCAGAACCACTTTCACTTCACCATGATGAACCAAGAAACTAGATAAGAGAAAATGAAGAAGAGTAGAGAGATGTTAGAGAGAGAAAGTAAGAAAGAAGAGAGAAAATGGTTGATACCTTGCAATTATAAGAAAATACAAATGAGCACCAACACCCTCTCCATCCTTGGAGAAGGGTATTTATACCACATACATGGCCCGACCTCTTAAGGCTTTCTTTGGGCCGTATGGTTTAATGTCTTGGGTTAGGCTTGGGATAACTTAGGTTTAAGCTCGCAATGCATACAATATTAGATTAAATAACAAGCCCGATACTCGTAACTAGCCTATTACAACATATATTAAATAAAGACCGAAGCTTCCTCGTTGATTGACCGAGCTTCCTTGTTCGACTCAATATTTTGAGGCTAACAGTAATATTGCCAAAGATGGCTCGTGTAAGGGCTATATAAACCCCTATAATCTTCCTTAGAGGGGTGAACCTCTCATTTGTAATATATCACTAATCATTCAATAATAAAGTATTTCTCTCTCTAAAATGGCTTATTCATATTTTGAGTTTCGTCGACCTCCCAAGATCATGAATCGAGATTCCTCACAAATTATTTTAATTATAATGTATTGATTTGAGTTTGAAGGTATCTATGCTTTTTATATATTTGAATATGTGATCTAAAAAGCAATACTAAACTTGCTATATTTGAAAATTTGCAACTTAAACTACATGGATTAATGCTCATTAAAAATGTATCAAGGTTAAGACTTGAAGCCACCTACAACACAATGTAGTTTAAAGACATAGTTTAGAATTATTAAAACCTCTAAGTTTTTGTTTTAACTATGGTTAGTTAGAACAGTTAAACTAACAGGTTTTTTTAACATCCTACCGATAGTCAAATTGACCAATACCCAATTTTCCAAACTATAGAAACTCGAAATCTAATAGGATCGCGCTTGAGAATGTAACTTTTGACCCTGACCAGACTTTGAAACAAACCGCATTGAGCAAAACCCAAACACCAATATTACGCCCTAAACACTTACGCACACCCTATGAGTAACGCACGTGTATGAAGTTATATGATGCGTCACATAAGTAAAAGTTCAGTTTTTCCCAACAAAACAAGCCTGGTGCAACGCACGGGTATGTGTTGGGATTTATGTTTTCCTAACTTAGTACCGACAGTATTAATGGTTAGTACTGATAGTTATAGTTAGTACTGACAGTACAAAGTGTTAAGTACTGATCAGTTAGTTAGTACCGATAGTAGAAAATAGTTAGTACCGTTTAAGAGATATGTATGAGATATTTTAGGAAAAGATATGTATGCGTTTTGTAAGCCTGTTAGGGTTTATCCTTAGTCTATAAAAGGATCCCTCTTGGCATAGTTAGAGATACGAGCTCAATATATCTCATACAAAATCATATCTCAATAGTTAGTAATCTGTAATCACTCAAAGCAGATTAATAGAAATTATTATTTAGTTTTTCATTGTTCTTCTTAGTACTTGTGTTAAGATTCCGCATTAACACATAGTATTCATAATCATTGTTTCTACATAGTCAACTGTATTTATACATCTTGGCTATCATCCTTAATAGGTTGCAGAGATCTATTCAATAAGGGACTCACAAGTGGTATCAGAGCATGTAAGAAACTCTGAATAAGAAGAACAAATAAATCCAGTTATAAACCTTCATCCTTCAAAAATTAAACATGTCTGGATCACAAGATGAAACTCCACCACCACCACCATCATCATCACAAACACCAACACAACAAACTCCTCATACAGTATCAACCATCAAGCTACCTATTCTCAAAAAGGAAGAATATGATATATGGGCTATGAAAATGGAACACTATTTGGCCCATACAGACTATCCAATCTGGGAGGTTATACAAAATGGGAATGGTCTTGTATCAATCACTATAGATACATCAGGACAAATTAAGGTTTTGCCTCCCAGAACTGCAGAAGAGATTGTAGCTAGAGAAAGAGAGAGAAAAGCTAAGACCACCTTGCTTATGGCCCTACCAGAAGATCATCTTGCTAAGTTCCACAAGATGACTAATGCAAAAGAGATATGGGATGCCATCAAATCTAGATTTGGTGGAAATGACGAATCCAAGAAGATGCAGAAGTACATCATGAAGCAACAGTTTAAGGGATTCTCTGTATCCAACACAGAAGGGCTTCACAAAGGTTATGACAGGTTCTAAAGTCTTCTGAGCCAGTTAGAGATTCATGGAGCAGGTGTATCTACTGACGATGCAAATCAAAAATTTCTAAGATCTCTACCTTCTGCCTGGTCACAAGTTTCCTTAATTATAAGGACCAAACCAGGAATGGACAGTCTCAATTTTGATGATTTGTACAATAATCTAAGAGTCTTTGAGAGTGATGTAAAAGGCTCTACTGCATCATCTTTAAGCCCACAAAATATAGCATTTGTCTCTGAGAACACCAGCAATACTAATGATGTTAGTACCGCTTATTGTGTTCCTAATTCTTCTGGTCAAAACTCACAGTATGAACAAACATCATCATACTCATTACTTACTAATCAATCAAGTTGTCCTTAACTGGATCATGAGGATTTGGAATAGATTGATGAATATGACCTTAAAGAAATGGACTTGAAGTGGAAAATGGCCATGATCTCAATGAGAATGAAAAAGTTTTACAAGAACACTAGAAGAAAGCTACAATTTGATGCAAAAGAACCTGTT
>BQNB010010268.1:21706-84385 GCA_026074375.1 Tanacetum coccineum
AAATTTTGTAATCATCAAAAAGGGGAGATTGTTGATAAAATATAATGCCTAAAAACATTAATAATATTTTTTCACATCTTTGCGTTTTGATAATTACAAAATATAAAAACGTTCAACGTCAAATTAAACGTAAACAAGTATTTAGTAGTAAATTCTCATTTCAACAATTACATTACTTAAAGGTATGAATAAATAAATGCTTAATGGATTTTATGATCAAAGGAAATTTTTATTCAACCTTAAACTTTTTCAAAATGTTGTAAACATGTTTATAAACTTACAAAACATTTTCTACATTTAAAAGAAATGTTTTTTCAAAATAAATATTTTGAATTTCAAATTTTTTTACCTAAAACGGCTAGAAATGGTCCAGTAAACACCTCCCCTGAATAGGACAAAAAAGGAGCGTCTGAATAAGGGGCGGCCCCCTTAATTACATGGGCGACCCTCTTAATTTTAAGTGGTCTGACACCCTATTTAAGGGGGCCGGCCATAGACTCCGCTCCTCCTTTTTTTCCTATAAATACTAGACTATTCCCTAACATTTTTCTCACCTTTTCTACTCATTCTTTCTGCTTAAAACAACCCACATATCCACTCTAAAATCCTTTGATCATTTAATCATTTATCTTTGTTAACAAGTGATCCAAGCTCAATTCCTCAAGTGCAAGAGAAGAATACTTCCATCATCTAGTGAAGAAGTATTACACCCCAAAATCCATATTGCAATCTTGTTGCATCCATATCATACCTTGTAAATCTTTTGTAAATCTTGTAAAGTTGTGTAGTTGTTAGGATTTGGTGATTGTTGTAAGTATAGGTGGATCTTGGTGATCCTTTTTAGTAGTGTTAGATAGTTGTGATATAAGTAGTGTGGTGAGAAGAAGTTGTGAAGGTGTGAAGTTGTGAAGATTGAAGAAGTTGTGTAGTCGTGATCAAGGTGTGAAGATAAGTTGTGTAGTGAAGTTGTGAAGTAGTTGTAAAGTTGTGAAGTCGTGAACTAGTCTTTAAGTTGTGTTGTAATAGATTGGTTCTAGCTAAGATTAGAACTCGACATCTAGCTTAGTGTCGGAAATTGATATAAGCAACGTTGTGTACGGTTTTCTCCGCCATAAGGGAGCTTGTTGACATAGTGAAGAAAACTCTCGAGTTTGGTGCTCGGGGAGTGGAGTAGGCTGAAGAAGAGCTTCGTAACCGAACCACTATAAATCCTTGTGTTGCGGTTTGATCTTTCCAACTCTTATCTTTTATTTACTTCTACATATTTACATTGTTCATATTGTGCAAGTATTGAATTCACAAAAAGTTGAATCTAAGTTTTTATAAACAAATTTTAAATATTAAATTAAAAAGCAGTAAACTATTTAACCCCCCCTTCTAGTTTTCCACAGAAACCTTTTCTTCAATCCATTTAACTTGACCACAATCAGCAACCTTTGTCTTTGTGATGGAAGTGGTGTATTTTTGACTTGAGCTCCCTCATTTCAACTATTCGAGATCGTTGTTGATGAAGTGATCCAAGGGGATAACTTGACGACCTTGTTCATTCAGAATTAATGGTAAGGGCTTGCTGAGATAATGGGGATATGGTTTCCCTTCAGGATTGTACCAGTCTAATCGATCATTGGTAGCTTTAAAGACTTCTTCCAAGTGGTACTCTAGTTCCACTACACTCTTGCACGTGTCTTTTATAAGATCATAGGTTGGGACGGTCAACACTTCTTGAGTCAGATTATTAATTTTGAGTCGGTGCATTATCAAGGCAGAGAAGTCGATGGGAGTAGCCAAAAACTCATTAAATGAAGATTGAGTGCCTGCAGCTTGAGCCATTTGTCTGATCCAAGGTTGAGGTGGTCGGTTGTCAATAGTCATTGTTTTGTGCCATTCATGATCAGGAGTTAGAGGTCTTGAAGGATTCATATGCCATACATCCTTATTTAGTGCCTCTCTTATAGGAGATTCATCTTTATTTTATGTGTTGAATTCTTGATGTGGTTGATCTTCCAAATTAGCAGCCTTTTGATTATGCTCCTCTGCATGAGCAGACTTGCCTAAAGATTTTGGTTTAGATTTGGATGCACTTTTGGAAGAACTGGTGTACTTAGACTCCTTATTTTTCAGTTCTTTTGATGACTCAGCTTCTTTGCCTGATCTCCTTCTCTTGGACCCTTGGTTTGATCCAGCGGAGGGGTCTTCATCGTTATCTTGATCATCTCGTCATCTTTTCAGTATGACAACATCACCATATGAGGTAATGATGTCTTTGTTAGTGTTGTATGATTCGACCAATGCATTGTAGAGATTCTTTTGAGTGTTTGATCTGTCTATCGATTTATTAGTCTCCATTTTGTTAATGAGAATCTTCTTCAGTTTGGATTTTGACAGTGAAGCTGCCACTGCGTAAGATGTTTGAGTTTGATTGGTTGATCTAACCAACACTTTAGCTCCTAGAGGTTCTGTTACGCACTTCTCAATCTTTAGCATGATCTTGGAGACTTAAGCTTGAACCTGCTCCTTGATTATTTCCTTTATGGTTGAGTCTACCTGATTAAGAAATTCTTGATTCTCAGCTTGAGCTTCTTCTCTGAGCTTGTTTATTTGTATTTGAATAGCCACATCCACTGCTTTTTTCATCTTGGAAGCAAGGTATGTATAAACAATGCTCGAAATTGAAGAGACATCTTTAGAAATTGACTTGTTTGCCTAAACTCAGACATTTTAGATTCCAATGCGGATACCCTTTGATCAAACTGAAATAAGGATGCAAAGTTATGAATTTCTAGCAAAGTCATTGTTGGATTAGTTATTGTTGTTGTGGAAGTTGGTGTTTATTGTAGAGGTTGAATGTTGGGAATAGGTGGTTGAGGACTTGTTGTAACAGAAGAAGGTGTTTTTGCAGCAACTGAAACTAGTACATCGACGAGAGTATCTGACTAAGTGTCTTGATTTAAGATTGAGTCAATGCCTGTATCCAGAGAAGGATTAATAAACTTTGACACCAAGTCTGATGAAACAGAAGAACTTTTCTGTTTCACTACTGGAGGCACAGTTGTTAGAGTCACATGAGTATCTTCCGTGTCTTGATTTGCTTGAGCATTAGTCATTTCAGCATCACTTCTTTCCAGGTTAATTTTTAAATCTCTGTAGAGATCATCTTCTTCTTCTTCTTCTTATTCACCTTCCATATCCTTATCATCATCCTCTTTATATTCTTCTTCTTCTTCAGTGAGTTCATAGTTTGGTGGTGTTGACACTCTCTGATCAGAATACACTTCTTCTTCATTAGCTTTTTCTTCTTCCTGATTTTCTGCTTTATAAGTTGACAAGTTTGGATGAGTAAGATCATCTCTGTCATTATCTGATTCAGTTTCTTCATTGTCACCATTCTTGTCTAACTCTTCTTCAGCATCTTTGTCATCTTGACTAAATGTCCAAGATTCTTCTTCACCCTCTAAGTTATATTTGGGTACATCGAGAACCTCTAGTGTGACACCAGATCCTTCATTTGTACCAGAAACATTTTGTTGTTACTCATCAGGAACCTTTGACTTAGTGTCAACTCCATCACTTGAGCCACTTGTGTGAGAGCTATGAAATTGAGTCTTGCTTCTTTTGGTAGCTAGCTTCATTTGTTCAGCTTTAGTTAATGCAACCTTAGATAATACATTTAATCCTTTGGCTTTTGGCATCTTTGCAGGTTGCTTCTTCTTATCAAATTTAGCCACCTTAGCTTAAGTCTTGAGTCTGGTACCTTTAGTAGCTTGAATAGGCTTCTTCTTAGGAGATTTGTCTAAATTAGCTTTCTTTCGAATGTACTTTGGTTTTAGAGCTTTCTCTCTAGAAGCAAAAGCATAGTATGTCTGGTAAGCTTTGGATTCCAACATTGCTTGGTTTGTTAATTCCTCTAGGAGAATGGTACCATATACTTGAGTATCTTCATGTCTGGAGATACATCTCATACAAGTAAACAAGGTGTCATCTCTAGCAGTGTGCCAAAACATCTTGTTTCTCCTCGAAATAGACTGATCCTTTAACATGAGGTAATCAATGATGATCTTTGTGAATCTAGGGTATCACATCTTGTTGGTCTTCTTAGATTCTTTGTTCTCTATCGGGAACGGGAAATCTTCCTAGAGTAGATACATATAGTTGATATTCTAATGGAACATACGATAGAGTATTTGAGCACGGGACAGACAAATCTTATCCATTCTAGTTTCTTTGCCACTTAAGCACTTGTTGATGACGGTAGCAAATGCTCTCCATGGTTGATGTAAGTAGTCAACATTCACATCAATGAGATAAATGATCTCTCCATAGTGCCCAAGATCTCTAATGAAAGAGAGAATATCATGTTCCAGTAGGAGGTCTTCAAACTTTTGTCCTGGAATTTTAGGGTAAAACTAGAGAATTTCTCTAAACATATCAACATCGAGAGAGTCTTTCTTCTTGTTTATTGTGAATATGATGGATGCCTTATGAACAGAAATTGTAGCCCAAAATTCTTACATATAAATGGCAGGAACTTCTGCAGTGATCAGGAATGCTTAGTAGAAGGGAGTGAGAGCAAGAGCATCCAGAACCACTTGAAATGTAGCTTCTTTTGGTTTGATGTCTGTTTTGAGTCTCATGTTGCATTTCCTGAACAAAAGACGGTTCGCAGGGGTAACAAGAGCATCATCAAGGGCTTTCTGTTGAGCTTGAGTGGTATTTATGTTTCAGTTAAGATTTGACCAATACAGTTTATATATATAACCACTTTTATATATAACACACTAAAGGGCCTTTGATTATTGAATACTTAAGCTTGATTCATGTTGCGACATCATTTTAGTGATTAGGCTCATTAAGGCATTTAGCATGATTGAATAAGATCTAATCATCCGAAGGGCAACTTAATTGGGCATAATGTGAAAGGCATTAAGACAACTAAAATGGTGTTTTTGGGAATCCTATTCAAACTAACTTGTAGAGAATAAAGTAACCTAAGACACGTTCATATATCCTTGTTGAACCTTGATATATAGCCTACTTAACTTGTTTAGATTGCTTAATTAACCAATTTTAATTAGCTACCTAACTTGATTTTTTTATATTGCCTTCAGGAAAATTCAATCTTAAAATTCCTCAGAATCTATTGCTAAATTGCCTCCTATTAAGGAGTGTTAAATCACCCCCTATTGGAATTGTTAAATTGCTTCCTATATATGATTGATAACTCGCCTCCTATATAGGATTGTTAAATTACCTCGTAAAGTCAAGTTGTTAACTCGCCTCGTGAACCCAAGTTGTTAACTCGCCTCGTGTAGCCGAGTTGTTAACTCGCCTCTTGAAGAGGTGATGTTAACTCGCCTTCTGAAGGGAGTTGTTAACTCGCCTCTCAAAGGCAGTTGATAACTCGCCTTCAAAAATCACATCACCACAAACTTAAAAATTTAACCATCAAGACTTATTCATGTAGCATTCTTAACAGATGAATAACACTTAAGATCAATTATAATAATAATTAGCCATAGAATTATCAAAAACGATCAACAATGAGTACGCTTAAACATTTTCTTAAATTCATACAAGAAGCAACAAACATGGATGAGGATTTAAGGCTCAAACACATTCAAGGAAGTAAATATAATCGACCTAGCACAAAACCCACAAACAAATTACAATAAATCCCAAAAAAACCAAAATTTCGCAAATAAGAATTATCAAGAACACAATCATATGATAACCAATCACAAAATTATTCTAATCGAGTGTTCTACACTCCTAAACAAACAAGACCCCTCATTCAATTTGAGATTTTAATCACTTTTGATTTCGACTAACCCTAATTCAAGATTTAGGGTATTCGAGATCAATCGTGGATGAAACATTAATTCCTTTGAGATATATGTAGTTTAGGAAGTGAGGAACGAGTTTTAAGTTGTACCTTTCGCTTGATAATCACTAGAAATGGAGAATGAGAGTTGGCGATTTCAAATGGGTTGGGAGGAGGGAAAAATTTTGCTAAGTGTATGTTTGTATGTGAAAAAGACAAGGTGGGTGAAAGGGTTATAAAATGAATTTTGTTTTTGACACTTTTTCCCCCTCTAGTTTAATATCCTATGCATTTGTTATATATAAGTTCTAATAGGCATTTTACGTTTAACAAATGGCACATTTAGTCCCTAATGTTTTAACAAGCATACCTAGAAACATATATTTGCACATATACTCCCCAAAGGCGTAAACACATAACAGTTAAGGCTCACATATAACAACCTACAATTTTCCTCTATGTAATTATCTATTTATTAAATTAGATGCAATTTTCCTCAGTGTAATTTCCATCTATTAAATTAGATGCAACCATTTTCATGGAAAGATTTTTGTTTTATACCATCCATGATGTAACGTAACTTACATAAACAAAAGTAAACGTGCTCACGCAACCTAACAATGCCAATTTTATCAACGTTTATAGCAAGTAAACGTTATAATATGTCAAGCAATATGTTCTAAACTCTATTTTTACCATACATTATCTATTTAATATACTATTCATAACGTTTATCAAAAATGGATTTATACGTTAACATTTATATCAAAACCTCAATTACATGTAATGTTTCCATATAATACAAATGTACAAGCTAATAAGGCATGTGTATAAGTTATCAATACATAATATTTGAATATACTTCCTTCCCAAACCCTAGTACAACTCTTTTAAGCTTATGGTACAATTTGATTATGCACAACATTCAAAATAAACATTTTCCCTCCAATTTCTATGAGCTTTTGTATCACCTTTTTAGCGTAGATTACAAGTCTTTATAGCATCACATTTAAACTAGTTTTTTCCTCCATTTCACTCCGCACACTCAACTTAAACCCTAACCCTAAACTGAAACCCTAAACAACCCGATTCCACTTAAACTAGTCGAACCAAGCCAAGAACAAGCAAGCACCCTCCACCATGATCCACCACTTTGTCCCCATCACCGTAGCACCTTGTCACCACCTTGCTAGCTCCCTTTCACCTCCTTGTCACCACCTTGTCACCTTGCACTCCAAGTAAAGCACCTTGTCACCACCTATTCACCACCATGCCGCCACCTTACCTCTTTGTCACCACCCTTGTTAACCGAACCCATCTCTACCTCCTAACACCTCTCTAAGCTACATATTAGCTCCTAATAGTCACACCTTGATAGAACTTGGCCACCACTCCTCACAACTTGTCTACTACTCCTTCCTTGGCCTATATATACACGAAACACATACACTTTCATAAACATATAATTTTATCAAACACACTCACTTGCTGTTGACCTATTTCGAGCCAAAGAAGAGAAATAGAAGAAGTTTAAGCCACTAGAGAAGCCAAGGTATAAGATCAAAGGATCCTTGATTCATCTCCAAGGTTACACGACCCATTTCAAGTCATTCGAACCCTAATAAGCCCTAGTAAGTCCAATAACTTGTTCAATAAGCTCCTAATGTGTTTTAGATCATGTGTAAGCTTGGATAGAGCTATATGTTTAAGCTCTTAAAACCCTAAGCAACACGCTTGGTTTTCCAAAACCAAATGCGCACTTAAAACCCTAAAAGCTCTTTTCGTGAACCTAATAAGCTATAAGCCATAAGTTATTGTAATAAGCTATTTCTATAAGCTCACTTATCACTTTTATTGTCATTAAAACTAATCCTAAAAGCCCTAACCCATCGGGTTATTGTTTCTAAACCAAACATGCCCATTTTGGATTTTTAAACTCATAAGCTCTTTTCATAAGCTTCAAGCTCGTAAAACTTACTTATTTTAGCTTATAGTAATAAGCTATAAGCTGCAAATCGATTTCGAGATTAAAAATACAAAGATTATGGATTATGAACTAGAAATGCAATTCGAACCACGCAAAGGGGTATATATTGTAACTTTTGAAATTATTAAACTTTCAGGCCAAAAGTGTAATTATCCTAAAGTTAAAACCACAAGGGCCTTTTTTGCCATATTTCTAAGTTAAGGGTTAAATGTTTAAAATATATATAAAGGGATTAAATTGTAAATTAATATATACCAAGGGTGTATATTGTCATTTTTTAATTCTTAAAGGTATAAAATGTAATATTTTTATATTTAATAACAAAATTATATTTAAACATTATAAGACTCGATTTTATTAAAACCCTACACAATTATCGTTCATTCATCGATCGAAACATTATAAATCAATTATGTTATATATTTAACATAATTTATCATCTACTAGCTTTTGAAGAAACATAAAAAGATAAAATCTTATCTTTTAAACTATAACGTATCACGTTACTAGGGAATTTTATATGAGGGGCTTTCATTTGGGTAGACGTTATGATGAGTTGCTGGATTTACGATTTAAAGTGTCCTAGCTCCTCAAACGTTTACTACATGACCTCTGGATTATGATAGCCCAAACAGTGATACGATGTATTCACAAATTAATAAACCAAATTAATATTTACGTTAAATGTTATGAAATAAAGTTATGAAATATAAACAATCGAACTAAGACTTGACATATTACCCTAGGTTGCGTGACAAAGCTGTTTACTTCCACTTGAATTACTTTTCATATTAATCAACTACCTTATTAAGGTGAGTTCATAGTCCCATCTTTACATATTTTCTAAACTCCGTAGGGAGATACATGCTATAAATAATGAATACAAGTATTTTCCAACTGTATGCTATCCTAATATATTATTGCCTAAGTTACCTCCATTTGCCAAAAGGCCCCACTATCATGAACCGTTAATTACTTTGCGAAGTAAGCGCGAATGCCGTGAATAGACCTATTGGGATTAAACTTCCCCGTCTAGGTTCTGGTACATACATGGCCAGTGGACGCATTTCATTTAAGGAACTCCGGGTGTTTGGCAAAGCACCCGCTTGGGGCAACAACTTATGAATAACATTTACTTAAGGCTTCGGTGTCATGAGCTTAGTGCAATAATATAATATTGTTTACCATGATAATTGTATTCGTTGCAATTATTACTATTACATTGACTTGTATTCAACTATTACATTTCAAACCTGTGAGTTTCACTCAACCTTTGTGTTGACCTTTTTAGCATGTTTATCTTAGGTAATTGAGCAACCTGTGGCACGGAGTGGCATTGGACTTGAGGACGTCTAAACTTGTTATCATTCAAACTCTATGTTTTCATATGTATTTTGGGACCTCCTTTTGTAAAACTCCGAAATAATATTGAATGATAACTAAATTTTCCAAAACGTCTCTTTTGAGTCGTTTTCTATGATTATGACTGTTGATTCATGGAGTAATACCCCAATTTAGCTTCCGCTACTATATGTCAAATAAGGGGTGTTACATCACATAAGCTAAACTTAATTAACTCCTCTTTAATTGTTAACCCGTTATTGTTTAAAACCTTTTCCTTTATCACAAACTAATTTTATGAAGAAGATATATGACATTTTCTCCCCCTTAAACAATGACCCATTTTCTATTTAAAGAGTTGTTATCGTTGTTTGAGTGGTCAAATGTCTTTGAAAGCATTTTCGGATGAAGTATTGTTTAATTTAGAAAAACAAACACCAATTAAATAAGATTTCTTTTATTTTCACACATAAGCGCACTGACACGTACACGTATGGAATATAGGAAGCACGGGTTGTGATGCAAAGTAATCACAAGCCTTTGCATGGTCATAAAGTAGACCATGCCCAAGAATAAATTCTCGTTGTGAGGTCAAGTTTTCTTTTTGAAATACTTGCCTTTAAGATGATGACCGAGTTGCTATCTGAAATAACAGCAATCCATATTTGACATGTTTTAAAAGCTTTTGAACTTCTGCTCAAACTTCATTTGGAGCTTCGTATCATTATTAAATGACATTTCTAAGGCCGTAAATGTTATCGATTTTCAGAAGACATGCCAGAGATACATATTTTTATATTTTTCTGATTTTTTAATTCTTTAATTTTCTTTTTTGAAAAATTTATATAAAATAAAAATATTTTTGTGTTTTTATGTTTTCTTATGTACATATGATACAAGATATACCGCGAGTAACCACCTTTACTCGTCCTCTTCCTCTAACAGGCGTTTTAGCATTTCCGGAGACATGCTTCTCATTCCTAGCTTCTCGATCAAGAAATTGAATCTTTCTCTTAACAAGGGTTTGTTAAAGATGTCAGCGAGTTGATATTCCATCCGAACAAAGTAGAGTTCCACAATTCCATTCTACACCTGCTCGTTTATAAAATGGTATCGTACATCGATGTGCTTGGCTCTTGAATGTTGAACGTTGTTGCAGCATAGAGAAATCACACTCTTGTTGTCGCAGTACAGAGGAATCTTATTGAATTGAAAGTCATAATCTATTAGTTATGAACGCATCCATAGGATTTGAGCACAACACCCAGATAAAGCAATATATTCAGCCTCTGTACTCGAGATGATAGTGCACTTTTGCTTCTTTGAAGACCACCTAACAAGTTTATCACCTAAGAATTGAGCACTTCCTGATGTACTGCGTCTAGTGTCCTGACACCCCGCGTGATCTACATCTGCATATGCTGTCATAGACATACCGGTATCCTTCGAGTATCAGAGACCCATGTTAATGATTCTTATTAGGTATCGAAAGATCCGCTCAACCGCATTTAAGTGCTTTTTAGTAGGCTTTGCCTGATACCGAGCACATAAGCAAACTGCATAAATAAGGTATGGTCTACTGGATGTCAGATACATGAGGGATCCAATCATACCACGGTAAAGTGTAGCATCAATTGGTTTCCCCTGTATATCTTCATCGAGTTTACTCTTTTCTACCATAGGTGTGTCTACAGAATTACTAGTTAGCATACCATATTTTTTAACAATTTCAGAAGCATATTTAGATTGGTTTATAAAGATGCCTCTAGGACTATGAGAAATTTGTAATCCTAAAAAGAATGACATCTGCCCTATCATTGACATCTTGAACTTAGTGATCATCTGATCAGCAAACTCATTACACATGGCAGTATTAGTTTATGCAAATATTATATCATCAACATAAAATTTTAACAGTAATAAGTCATTCCCAGCTTGCCTTGTGAAGTGTGTTGGATCAACTACACATTTAGAGAAATGTTGGGAGATTAGGAAGCTTGACAGCATGTCGTACCATGCACTTGGTGCTTGTTTGAGACCATAGAGGGCCTTTTTTAACTTGTACACATGCGATGGGTTGTCCTGATTAACAAATCCTTCTGGTTGAGAAACGTAGACCTCTTCTTTAAGCTCGCCATTTAAGAAATCCGTTTTGAGGTCCATTTGGTAGATTGTCATATTCTTATGAGCTGTGTTTGCTATGAAGATACGGATGGCCTCTATTCTAGCAACCGATGCAAATGATTCCTCAAAATCGATTCCCTCTTCTTGCCTGAATCATTGAGAAACTAGTCTAGCCATATTTTTTAGTACCCTACCAAATTCATCCGACTGGACCTTATAGATTTATTTTAGTTTGATCAATAACACTTTATCTGGACACGGCACCAATTCCCAAACTTCTAGTCTTTGAAATTCATGAATTTCTTCTCGCATTGCATCAATCCATGATGGTTTGGTCATTGCTTGTTTGAAGTTCTTTGGTTCTACCAAAGTCAGGAAGGCATCAAAATAACATCATATGGCGTCAGTTTGGAGTTTCTTTCTCATAGAGACAGAGCGAGAAGGATTGCAGATTACGTTTGCTATAGGATGATCCTTAGTCCATCTACCAATGTTTTCAAATAGAGTGTGGGTTTGTCTCACGTTCGAGGATGATCCTTGAGAAGTCGAGTCTTCATGAAGAGATTCATGAAGTAGATCATCATGAAAAGTTGGTGTTTTTAGTGATTCTTCAAAACCCTTAAGAAATGTTTGGTGAATGTTATTGTTCTTGTGTTGATGGAATACTTGTTGATGGAGCATCCTGGTCAATAGAAGTTGACACAGAAGAATCAGCTAAAACCACAACTCTCGAAGCAGCCGCTTCTTGAACTGGAGAAATAGCAATAGATGGAGGAGTGAAGTATTCATTGAACATAGGTTGAAACAAGCAATCCCAATCATCTCTTGGTGGTGGAATACAAGGTTGTTGAGGAATAGGGTTTGGAACGAGTCCTGAACTGGATGTTGCAGGAGTCATAGAATGAAGCTCGAGTCCTGAACTGATTGTTCAGAAGCCTTTGTTGTCAGCTCATCGAATGTCACATGAATTGTTTCAATGATTTTCTAGGTTCTTTTATTGTAGATTCTGAACGCTTTCTTTGCAGGCGCGTAACCAACGAAAATACCAATGTCAACTTTTGCATCTATCTTACCCAGGATGTCATTGTCATTGGTAGGATAACAGAGTGCACCAAAGACATGAAAGAATGATAAATCTAGTTTCTTATCTTGCATAAGCTCATATGGAGTTTTGTTGTAACAAAGGCAGATTAAAGAACGGTTTTGGGTGTAACAGGCTATATTGATTGCTTCGGCCCATAAAAATAATGGAGCTTTAGAAAATATTAACATTGTACAAGCAGCTTCTATAAGAGTTTGGTTTCGCCTTTTGACAATGCCATTTTGTTGAGGAGTATGGGCAACAGATATTTGATTCGAGATGCCAACATTTTTATAAAATTCACAAAGTGTCTGATTGACAAATTCGGTTCCATTATCTGTTCGAACATTACGGACAGTGGCATTCAAACAAACTTGAATATTTTGGATGCATTTAATGATGGCCTCAGGAGCTTCATCTTTTGTCCTCAAAAATCTGACCCAATTAACTTGAGTAATCGTCGACAATCACTAAGATATACCTTTTTTCGTTAATACTCGCCACACGCATCGGGCCACACAAATCCATATGCAAAAGATTTAGTTTCTCTTGGTTAGTGTCTTCGGCTTTGGGTTGATGAGAGGATTTCTTGCTTTTTCCTAATGCACATGCTGAACACATATGATCTTTCTAAAATTTAAGCCTTGGAATGCCTCGTGCAAGACCGTCTTTAGTTAGTTTGTTCAGAGTACCAAAGTTGAGATGTGATAACTGACGGTGCCATAACCAGCTCTTAGTCTTGGACGCTTTAGATAGAAGACAGATCGGAGATGTTTTAAGCATGTCATCAAGAGAAATTGTGTACAAATTTGTAGCACGGGATCCAGAAAGTAGATCAACACCTTCTAAATTACGAATAAAGCAAGTGTTTTTTTGAAATGCAACTTCAAGATCCGTGTCTCAAAATTGACCAACAGAAAATAAGTTATCTCCAAGCCCCTCGACGTAGTATACTCTTAAAATAGTAACATTTCCTAGCTGATAGTCACCATACCCCATAATTCTTTGCAATATGGTCATTCCCAAATCTAACTGTACCCAAAAATTTACTAACAAAGTTCATGAGCTGAGAGCGACTCCATGTCGTATGTTTCAAACATCCAGAGTCCAGA
This sequence comes from Tanacetum coccineum, assembly GCA_026074375.1. NCBI lineage: Eukaryota > Viridiplantae > Streptophyta > Magnoliopsida > Asterales > Asteraceae > Tanacetum > Tanacetum coccineum. The sequence goes on from BQNB010010268.1 coordinate 35,170, forward strand.
TACCAGAGAACAATCTGGAAAACCTTTCATGACAAGAGAATAAGACAATGGAATATCTGTAGCATTGGATCCCCAATTATGATTGGGTTCCGAGTGGTTAGCATTCTTAGATTCTATAATCTTAGCCGTTTTACTTGAACCTACATTTTTAACATTTTTAGGTTTCCTTTTGTAGACTTTAAGCTCTGGTTTTTGTGTTTTAACTGAGTGGGAAGTGGTTTTCTTAGGAGGCACTACGTTAGCTGAAGTAATCCTAGTTAAAGGGCACGAGTTACCAACTATAGTAAAAGTTTTGCCTGTTGGTTTCCACTTAAGTCCTACTTCAGTGAATACATGACTCGTAGGTTTCCAAATATTTTGTTTTTTATGTTTCTTAGCAGATTTAGCACGGCTATTCATATTTTCCACAAAATCAAGAAGACACATATCATGAACACCATCAAACATAGATTTCTTACAAGTAGCACAAATAAGTTCAGTATTAGCTTTTAACAGGGAATGCTTAACATCAACATCATGAATAGGTTCAACAACACTATCCTTTTTATTAACTTTCCTAGGTTAGGCTTCTACTTTATTCTTTATGTTCCTACTTGGTGTTCACGAGATCCTATAATTCTTTTTATTGCCTGGAGGCTTTGATCTGCAAGTACTAGTAGAACACTTCAATCATGTAGGAGACAACACATATGTGTTAGAATCTGATGTTTTAGATGACTCTACCTGTTTAATGTTGCTTGAGGATGTGAGAGGTTCAACAAACCTAACTTTCTTAATATTTGTTTTGGGTGTGACAACAACCTTTTTTGCACTAAGATTAATCGCATTAGGGCATGTATCTCGAACATATACAAGTAACTCCTGAATTTGTTGGGCATGCTTACAGGCAAAGTCTAACTCTTTATCTAAAGATTGTTTTGGTTTAGCTTGTTCAACTATTTCTCGAAGAATATATGCTTGTTCCTGAGTGTACTTAAGGTAATCTATGTGAGCTTTCCTATTGTGCAATAACCTAGGAGCCAAAGGTTCTGAGTCTAGCTTGAACATTCCTGGAACAACAGTGTAGGCAGATGGTGTTTGTGCAGCAATATCAACAATTTCTTTTCCTTTTAATTTTTGTAAATCGTTTTTCAATGATGTTATCACAAAAACCCAAGGTTGCAAAAATCGCGAATCATTAGCCGGGCGGTCGGCCACCTTGTAGCTTGTAATCGGTCAAGGCGGGATTAATTGGATTGGAATTTTTGGCAAAATTTGGGTATTTCTGGCAATTTTTGTGTATTTCTATTGAGTTTTAGATATTATTGGCAAGTTTTTTTCTAAAAAAATGTAATAGATTTAAGCCGTTAATATAAGTGATCAAAGAAAGTTTACGGTGAGTTTTATGTACTTCCGGCATGATTAGAAGGTTTCCAGCAAGTTTGACCACCGTTGACCACCGTTGATCGTCGTTGACCACGGTTGACCTATTTGTTTGACCCTGTTACATTAATCGGCAAGGTTGGTGGTCTTGTAGCGTCTAGTCGACGATTAATCGGCCTTGTAGACCTTGTTTTGCAACACTACAAAAACCTTATCTTGAATTTGAGATTTTAAATCCTCATTTTTAGCAGATTTTAAGTTCAGTTTATCAATTAAAGAGTCACTCTATTCTTTAGTACAAACACGTGTCTTTTTGTTGGTCTTTAGATCATTCATTAAACAAGATATATATATTAAAGAACAAGATGTATAAAAGAAAGAATTGTTGTAGGGTTAAAAGAACATATTGAGACATGATTTTTTGTAAGAGTCGGTCATTTTCCAAAAGTAATTCTTTCTTAGCAATTTCCAAGCATTGTTTGTCAACTGAATACTATTGAACAGCAGCGTCCATTTGGTCAAAAAATGTCTGTACTTCCATTATTTCATTTAGAATATCTTTATCAAACACATTGAAGATGTCTTTTAACGATTTTAGAAATGGTACAAAAATAATAACATAATTTCATTGTTAAAAACTGCATTTAGTATGTTCAAACCCATTCACCTTCTGTACGAGAATACAGGTGTAGTCTCTTATATTAACCTATCGTTGTAATACATATGGCAAGGTGAAATTTAAGTTTTTTTTAAGGCTTTCTTTCACTAAAGCTTACCTTAGGGAAGTTCCTTTGGAGCTGCTATTTTGACTAGGTGAAGATCAGGAAGATTTACTGGTATGGATTGGGACATACGCATCCAGAAAGCTTTGTTCAAGTGACAATTCTTTTGTGGAGTACATATGTGTAGATTACAAGTATCTTTGATATATGAACTAAGAACTAGAGAGAGAATGTGGGAGGAAGGATGTATTTTATAGTAAGATAAAGTAGAGAACATTAAATGCATTAGTAGAAAGGAATTGAAAACATACAACCAACAAACCACCTCTCCAAGGCTGGCAGAGGTGTATTATACTTCCTATTTGGCTCGGCATGGGCCTTATTGGCTTTCCATGGGCCTCTTTTCCGGCCATATTAGTTATTAAATAAACATTGACTAACTAAGGGCTTTGATAGTTAATATTGGAAGTGTACCAAGGGACCTTTTCGTGTTATAAAATCTCCCCCTAAGGGAGTTTGTTAGGAATTATTATAAACAGATTAAGTCTGGTAGTTATAGAGTTAAGTCTGGTAGACATAGTTAAGTCTGCCAGTACTAAGTTAAGTCTGGCAGTACTATAGTTAGTACTGGCCTTGTCTAGTTAAGTTTGTTTATGTAACAGAATAGTTATAATAGTTATCTTAGAGATATCTTAGGAGATATCTTAGGAAAGGATATGAATTTATCCTTTTACACGTTTGTAAAGCCCATTAGGGTTTCCTTGGTGTATAAAAGGAACCCTACGGCAAAATGTTTAGTATGAGATTTGAAATAGAATTCTAATAGAAATTAATAGCAAATAGCAAAGTTTTACATTGTGTTCTTCTTAGTACTTGTGTTAAGATTCCGCATTAGCACATAGTTTCATTGTCGTTGGTGTCTCTCATATAAGTTGATTTGGATTTATTCAAGTTAGCTATTGTTACAAAAGGCTAAATAGATCCAAGACTTTAGACCTTTACAAGTGGTATCAGAGCCTCTAGAGGGACTCTGAGTAAGAAGAATCACAAGAACACAAACAATCTTTTTAGTTCTTAGAAGAATGTCTCAAACCTGATAATGATGATTTCTCTCAACATCTTAGTGATGTTCGAAGCTTAATGACCATGAAGATGCATCATGTAATGGTACTACAAACCAATAAACCAAAACAACAACAACAACTCATTTCCTTCCAAAAAACCACTATCTCAAAATATAAAATCCCAATTCTGAAGAAGGAGGAATATGATATATGGGCTATGGAGATGGAGCAATACCTTGAATATATTGATAATGATGTTTGGAAGGTAATTCAGAATGAAAATTCAAAAAAGAGAATCTCAACTGGAAAAGATGGTGTTGTTAGAATACTTCCACCAGTATCTGCTGCAGAAACTCATGCTGTTGAAAAGGAAAGGAAGGCTAGAAATCATCTTAAACTATGGCCATTCAAACGGTACATCTGAAAGAATGTTATTAAAAATTATTGGAAATATAAGATATACGAATCGGAAAGAAGAGTAGTAACTTAAAGTCTTATAAAGTATAAAGTTTAAGAATAGAAAGTAATATGCAATATTTAAACAATGTAATTTATTATATAAGATAAATAAAATACAAAGTAGATAATTGGTCAAGCGTTAATTTATTAGGAGTAAAATAAATTCTTAAGAAATATATTTTTTAGGATTTGAAGATTTTCATGGAATGGTTGATGCAAAAGAATTTAGGATGCCATAAGGACTAGGTTTTGGTGGGTTAATGCAACATTCATAAGAATGATGCAGAAAGTTGTTTTAAAACAACAGTTTGAAGCATTTACTATATCAAGTTCAGAAGGGTTAGAAAAGAGATATGACAGGTTCCAACAACTTCTCTCACAGTTGGAAGCACATGGTGTTGAAGTATCAACTGAGGATGCAAATACAAGTTTCTCAGATTCTTTGCCCTAGCTTGGTCAAATCTGGCAATGATTATGAGACAACAAACCCATTGTTGACACTGTTGTCCATTGATGACTGTATTATAACCTTAGAGTTTTTGAGCAAGAACTCACAAGTACCTCAAAATCATCTACAAGTGCTCAAAACGTTGCTTTTGTCTAACACAGCAAGAGCAGCACTAACAAGGTTAAGTCTAGTCATACTGGTGCCTACAGTACTTGTACTCCTACTTCTTCAAACAATTATTCAACGATAAAGAGAAAGTTACTGTTGGTTTTTTCTTGATTTAAAGTTATTTAATTTTCTCTTTGCCAAACAATCTGTAAGATTAGATTTGGAATTGCTCATGAAGACCTAGAATAGATTGATGAAATAGACCTTGAAGAGATTGGTCATAAAATGGCAGATAGGCAATGATTGCTATTCGAAAAAGAAGTTATACAAAAGAAACAACAATGGCCATATTTAGGAATTTTGTTATACATCACTGGAAAGGAAGAGTCGAAATTGATGGGAACAAACCGGTTTGTTTTGTCAAAAGAGCTTTACTATGTTTACACAATATGTCTCATCAATGGTCATTTGATAGGGGATATGCACATTCAAGGGTAAATGATGGAAAAGAAGAGAGACTCATTTTATCAAGATAAAGGAGTAGGACAGACAAGAACAGAATCTGAACTATTTGTGATATGGATGTGGATTTGTGTCAATTGGGGAGAAATAACTAGAGGAGATAGAGAAAAATCATGGATCATGGCTTATCAGCTCAAATAATGATGGTATCATTTTGTTCTAATTGCATTGATTCATATAATAAGCTAAAAACACATTGTTTGTGATGAACACAACGAATCAATTACGGTGAACAGAAGCAAAAAAATACTTGCCTATACTCTAGCTGTTTTAAGAAGTTAGAAGCTTCAAGTTGTTATTTTTCAAAAGCCAGTAATTATCTCGAAATTGATCAGCTTACATTTCCGGCTAAAATAAAATATATGGGCAAAAGATTAAAAAGCTTAAAATATAGTGGAGAATTGGAATTAAAAAGCTTGTATAAAGAAAAGGAACAATTGCAGAAAATAGTAGATTAATGGTAATATTCTTCTAACATCCTTTGGAAAATTAGTTGATTCAGGTATGACTTCAAATAGTAAAGTTGGCTTGGTTATTGAATACACCAAAATACATTAGAGGTTTTAAGCTATAAGGAGAATTGGAATCGTACTGTGTTTAAGTGTACAGAAGAGATTATATTTACAAACCTTTATACAGTAGATTTTTCAAAGGACTAATAATTCAAAGGTGTTCCACATCCATTATAGGGAGATTATATCCTAAACCACAAGAGGGAAAATTAATGGATTCTTGTTGTTTATGGTAAAAGGGGACCTCAAAAAAGCCTGAAATTAGTGACTCATAATGACATTTCCACTAAGCATTCAACCAGTTTTCGTCAATCAAATGACAGATTGAATGATCTTTTAAGAAGAAATCCCTCTCGAGCACTCTTATGAGTCGTTCAGAAAGGTATAATGTGTTTCAAATAAGATGTTTGCGTCTAATTCAGTTTCCACTAATTGGAAAAGTTGTGTTCGGAAATCAACAGAAGTTGACCTAATGAACCATAGATTGGGCCAAACACTTAAAAAATCCTAGGCAACAAAATCGAAAAATCAAGGTAGGTACACCTGAAGTTTAAAGGAAAGATTGGAATAAAATACATGAAAGAGATTAGGAGAATGTTACTCCTTCATTAGGATAAAGGGTTTTGTTGTGGAAGCCTAAGTCACTTGGATCAAAGATTGTGTATTTTATGAAAAGAAATGGCAAGAGAGGTCTGCGCTTAAGAAAACAAAGGGTTTTTAATTTTGGTAAGGGCATCGTTGGGGAGGGGAGGTGGCAAAAAACCAGTATGGAACAATGCAAACAGGGTTAATCGTGCTAATCATTTTGTACCTAGACCAGTACAACTTAATGTTGTTAGGTCTAATGTTAATACTTGTAGGTTAAATGTTAATTATGTTAGGCATAATGTTAATTCTGTCAGGACTAATGTTAATACTGGTAGATCTAAACAACCAGTACCTACTAATCACATCATAAACAGTTTGGTCCTCGTAAAGGACCCAGAGTGAATAAGTTTTAATCAATGATAGTCTTTTTTTTCAAAATTACTTTCACCTGTGAGAAGCCCTATTGTTAGAACTACTGCAAAAGAATGACTTATTCTCATGTTTGTAATGGGAAATTAGGGCATTTAACTTTGTTTTGGTTTTTGGTTAAGGTATCCCTCAGCAGGTTATAATTGGAGGAGAACAAGACCAAACTCTAATTATAATAGTGGATCCAATTTTGTTAGAACTGTAAATGTTAAAGGACCACAAGGCAGACCCAAGCCTGAAAAGGCCTGGGTCCCTAAGAGAAACTAATTTCTCTTTTTCATGTGCAGGATCATCCACTCAAGAACATAGAGGACAGAGGTATATTTGATAGTGGATGCTCAGGGCACATGACTGGTAACAAGGATCACCTGGATGATTTTAAAGAATGCAAAGGGGGATCTGTTACCTTTGGAGGTAGCAAAGGCTACATAACTGGTAAAGGCAGGATAAGAGTTGGTAATTTAGATTTTGATAGTGTGTCTTTTGTAAAAGAACTTGGGCATTTTAATCTTTTTTCAATATCACAAATATGTGATAAGCATCACAAGGTTCTTTTTACTGAAACTGAATGTCTTGTTGTGTCTCCTGACTTTAAGATGCCTGATGAAAATCAGATACTTCTAAAAGTCCCTAGGCAACACAATATGTATAGTTTTGATATGAAGACACCTTCTCTCACAAAAGATTATGCTTGTTTGATTGCAAAAGCCACATCTGATGAATCTAAATTATGGCACAAGAGGTTAGGTCATATAAATTTTAAAAACTTAAACAAACTTGTGAAGGGAAACCTTGTAAGAGGTCTACCTTCCAAGGTTTTTAGAAATGACCATACATGTGTTGCCTGCCAAAAAGGTAAGCAACACAAGGCCTCCTGTAAGGCTAGATTAGAAAGAACAATCACTGAGTCATTACACACCTTGCATATGGATCTTTTTGGACCTACTTCTGTAAAAAGCATTAATCATGCAAGTTATTGCCTTGTAATTACTGATGATTCTACCAGATTTAGTTGGGTATTCATCTTGGCTACTAAGGATGAAACTAGTGGCATCCTTTAGAACTTCATTAGACAAATTGAAAACCAGCTTAATCACAGGGTTAAAATAATTAGATCAGATAATGGAACTAAATTTAAGAATAGGGATATGCTTGAATTTTATAGGAACAAGGGAATAAAACAAGAGTATAGCAATGCCAGAACTCCACAGCAAAACGGAGTTGCTAGAAAGACTGACATAACTCAATTTGAGGCAGCTAGGACTATTGCAAGTCAAACTTACTCTTACCAACTACTTTTTGGGTAGAACATGTTTTTACAGCTTGCTATATCTTTAATTAGGGTAGTAGGGTGACCAAACCACAAAACAAAACTACTATGAGGCTTTTGTTTTGGCTCCACAAACCAATATTAGCTATATAAAGACTTTTGGGTGTCATGTTACCATTTAGATACTCTAAGTGTGCTTGGCAATTTGATGAAAAGTGTGATGAGGGTTTCATATTGGTTATACTCACTAAATAGCAAAGCCTTATAGGGGTATATAATATTATTAACTTAACCAAAAAGGAAGAAGTAAATCACATGTAAAATTTTGTAAAGAAAACCTTAATGTGAAAGGAGTAGGTTATAGATGGATTGTTAGATATAATTAACTCGACTGATTCTATGAAATTATATTCCTGTGTCTATGGACAATCAATCTAACCCTACATGCAGATACTTCAGAGGTACTAAACATGCAGGTACTCACAAACACCTAAAGCAAATGCTTCTGAGGAACAATGTAGAAGAGGAGCTTATGTATTGAGCCTAACAACAAACAATCATTCTACAAGCAAAAGATTGGACCAAGTGAAAGTCATCTACTAATTCAAAGAATAAAAGTTGACAGAACTTCAAAACCTTTAAACACAAGAGAAGGAAGTTTTTTCTACTGGCATTTCAGAAGATACTCCTAAAATTCTAGCTTTTAGAAGAGACCTGGATCAACTTGCTCAAAAGCATTTAAGGGAAGTAACTACAGACAAAAAAGCTACCTTACTAACTCAGATTATTCTGGGTAGTGAACAGCTAATACTCAACCTGCTGATCAAGATATTCCTAGATATGCCAGAGCTCAAAAGGCATCTTATGCTGAAATCGGAATGGTCCATGATTCATAACATACCAACAGAAAGTAGCTGTTAGGCCCCATTCCAACCTTAAGAATCACAACTTCACAGCCATAAAGCCAAAAACTTGGTGATACCTAAGTACATCTTTGCACACTATAAGCATAGTGAAGACAAACATCAGGAGCACTGCACTTGTAAGTTTATGTTCAACAAAGCAGCAAAGGAACAATCACAAAGATCAACAGCATTTCTTTGTTGCCTGCTTTCATATCCTCAAGATGGAACCTAGAAAAAGATTCTCTAAGCACTAAAAGATGACATTATGGGTTGGTAGCATGCAAGAGTAGTTTTTACTGTTTAGGCTACAACAGGTAATGGAGATTCTAGGAGATCCACCTCATGGAGCACAGGGATTAGAACAAAATGGGTATACAAAAACAAACGGGATGAAAGAGGAGTAGTTTATAGAAATAAGGAAATATTAGTGGCCCAAGGTCATAGACAGGAGGAGGGTATTGACTATGATGAGGTTTTTGCTCCTGTGGCAAGAATAGAAGCTATCAGGTTATTTTTAGCCTTTGCCTCATTTATGGGGTTCATAGTAAGACCAAAAATAATGTCAAAAGTGCATTTTTGTATGCCACTATAGAGAAGATGGTGATATTGTTTCTCAACCTCCTAGTTTTGTTTGATCCTGATCATCTTAATAAGGTTTATCAGTTGTTCACAGTCTTTATATGGACTTTATCAAGCCCCCCCCCCCATAAAAAAAGGAAGCTTGGTATGCAACACTATCAACTTTTCTAGAGAGCATGGATAACAGAAATGGTTACCATTGACAAGACTTTATTTATTAAGAAAGACAAGAAGGATATCATGCTGGTTCAAGTGTATGTAGATGATATCATACTTGGGCTCAACTAGAACTGTCTTGGTGTGAACAAATTGAGGCCTTGATGAAAGACAGATATTTCAATGAAGTTTCTATGGGATGAACTCTCTTCTTTCCTTGGATTGCAAGTCAAACAAAAGACAGATGGAATTTTCATTTCTCAAGACAAGTATGTTGCAGACATGCGAAAAAGTTTGACCTTGCTATGTAGGTAAAACTGCAGATAACCCCCGAATGGTGACCAAGATGGCATGACAAAAGATGAGGGAAGCTGATATGTAGATGTACACTTATAAGAGATCCATGATAGTCTCTCATGAATTAACTGCCTCTAGTGCCTGATATAATGTTTGCAGTATATGTTTGTTCTCGTTTTCATGTCACTCCCAAGACTTCACACCTAAATGTTGTGAAGAGAATCTTTAAGTACCTTAAGGGTAATCCCAATTTGGGCTTATGGTATCTTAGAGAATCATCTTTTGACTTAGAAGCTTTCTCAAACAGTGACTATGCTGGGCAATATGGAAAGGGAAATCTCCACAACTGGGGTTGTCAAATTTCTTGAAGCAGATTAATTTCTTGGCAATACAAGAAACAAACCATAGTGGCTACCTCTACAACAGAAGCTGAATATGAACTGCTACATATCTGCTGTGGACATGTGTTGTAGATTCCAGATATCAAATGTTTAGGACTATGGTTTTACAATTTTATAACTACCAAAATCCACATTGATAATGAAGCACAATATGCATTGTAAGAATCTGGTGTATCACTCCAAGACAAAGCATAAAGAGATCGACACCACTTTATATGAATCTTATGAAAAGAAGCTCATTAAGTTGGAGAAAATCACACAGACAACATGTAGCTGACCTATTGACCAAAAGCATTTGATTGGACCAAAGTTTCATTTCTTAGTGGTTTAATATAGGTATGATAAATCCATATCTACATTTTTAAGGGGAGAATTAAATGTAATATTTTAAAAATTTAGTCAACAGATAGTAGACTTAATTATGATAGGTTATATTAATTCTAGTAGATCATAGACCTAGTAGTAATAAGTGTTTCCAACTCATTTTGTAGTGATATATTTTATGTGTGGCTTAACATTTTCAGGTTATACTTGGATTGCATGGAGGATTGGAGCGTGGATTAAAGTTGCACTGAAGGTGTGAAAAAGTTAATTCTGTCAATTAGCACTTCCAATCAGTACTAAGTTTCCAAAACGCGTCGTTAAGAAACCCAGTTAATAGATCACCACAATCAACAACTCAGTTAACAAACAAATTCAACAAAAGAATGTGCTTCACCTGAATACTGCGACAAGCTGAATCCAAGTAGGATTCTAAAGAAACCTGAAGAAAGTGCAGGGTTGCAGAGATCGTAATTTCTTAAAAGGCCGCATATCAGGTCTGCCCCCCTTGACTCACAATCCAACTATCCATGATTCCTAGACAAACAGTTTTTGCAGACTGCAACTTGCCAATCAACTTGGCTGATCGGGACTTTAGAACTAAGAGCAAACCATAGATGACTCTAGAGTATACAAATCACGTGATGCATCTGTTTCGGAGAAGTAAGCTTCAAATAGGTAATGCTTCAGGATTTCTATGATGCCAAATACAAATTTTTTTTAGGAATGGGGAATATGGGGGTATCCAACTATATTGGTTTCTTTTACTTATTGGAAAGCTTTTTCACACCACCCAATGGCGATTTTTTGTCCATCATATTTTACACTGCAAAAGCCCTAAAATGGTGGGATGAGATCAATTTGTAGTAAATTGCACTGGCTTTTAATTGTCTTTCCATTGGCAGTTGTTATAACTTTTCAAAATGATTTTTGATGGAATGGTGGGCTAATTTGAAAATTAAATCTAAGTTTTTTGATAAACCCATGATTCTACAAATGATTTTGGACTGACAAAGATATTGGAAATACAAACTGAGAATAAACACCCTTATTTGGCTGTGGCCTTGACCAAAAAGATTTTTGGAAACATGAAAAGGGGTTTTAGGGGGGTACCAAGACCTTTATTGCCGCTATGTTGCCTGTTGTTTGATCAAAAGTGCAGGAGCAGCATATCAAGCTGAGATCACCATCATCTTCTAAAAACCAACTACCATCAACATCTCACCCTACACCTGTACTGAACCAACAAACTCACCCGACATCACCTTCACGCTAAAGCTGACAATGAACCCACTGAGCACACCTTTGACCAACCATCAACTGAACACCAACCACTCTCACCAAGATAGGAACCTGAAGCTCCACAATCTCAGTAGCCTTCTCACCCTCCTGTGCCATAGGCAAGATCTTTTACAACAGAAGACCTCCTTCATATGGTTCCTACTTTGATCACAAAGGTTGATAGTTTGGAGACAGAGCTCAAGCAGACTAAGCAGACCATGGGGAAAGCCATTGTGAAGTTGGTAAATAAGGTCAAGAAATTGGAAAATATTCTCAAAAGAAGAAATGTGGTTCTAACTACATCGGAGGATGAAGAACCAGAGGATCAGGGGAGGATATTTAAGGACATTGATGATGATCCTTTAGTTTCTTTTGTTACTCCTACTAAACCTTCAAGAGAGGCTCAGGAAGAAGAAATCAGCCCTACAACCTTGGAAGCAGCTAAAACTCTGTCAAAGGTTGCTTCTCAGAGGTCAAAATCAGTTGATAAGGGTAAAAGATACAAGAGGAGAAAAGATGGTTTAAAGGGAAAAGCCTTTGACGACATTAGTACTTACGGCATGAAGAAGTTAATACTGGTGGCTTAGGTTAGTACTGGTAATGGACCAGTTAGTTTCTTGATAGAGGCCAAAGGGAAGGAAAAGCTCAAATTATTGTGAAGAGACTCAATCTCACCAAAAGAACTAAAACAAATTCACCAAGAAGAAGCTAGTCTTGTAGAAGCCATAAGATTGAAAATCTAAGGAAGAAGAAACTGCAAAACAAGTTGAATATTGGAATGCTTTTGGCTAAAAAGCTTGGCAGAAGAAGAAGAGCTTACTGAGCAACAAAAGGCAAAGAAAAGCTCAAGTTTAGTTTGAAGCTCAACATTATACTGAAGAAGATTGGGATGCTATTAAAGCTAAGCTTGAGGCAAATGCAGAGTTAGCAAAAAGTGTTATAGCAAAAGATATGTCTGAAGAAGAATTTACAAAGATGAATAGTGGCTATGTTAAATAAAGAAAGAAATACTTGACAGAAGAAAGGGCAACAGCAAAAAGAAAGTAAGCATATGACTCAGTCACAGTTTAGGGAGTATTACATGTTTAATATAATCTAAGAATTCAAGTAACATGAAGCTTTCTCATTGAAGAAGTCTGAAGTTTGAGGCGAATAAAGAAGAATTAGATAAGTTGGTTCACAGCAATTAGGATACTTTTTATTCCTATGAGACATAAAGGCTACAAGGCTGGAGATGAAAAATTTGTGAAGAGCTCAGGCAAAAAACTACTAAAATAAAAAAGATTAGTGATAAGATGCACAATCTACAAAAGAAAGGAAATAAGACCTGTAAAGAAATAGGGAAAAAAGAAGGAAACAAATAGCAAGAAAGGGTTACACACTGCTAAAGTGATGAAGCTGAAAAGATAAAGCTAGTTGAAGAAGATGATTCTTTTTCAGGTATACAATGTGGTCTAAAATAATCCTGTTCCCTGTAGCTTTAAAAATCCCCTCAGTATAGCAAGCAATAAAGATCATCAAGCAAGGCAAAGAAAGGTGTATATCAAATATAAGGGAAATGGTAACTAATAAGGTTTATATCAGCTTAGGCCATGCCTTAAAGAAATATCAAGAGTAAGATATCTTACAGAATTGTACAGGATTTGTAATGAGAAGATATGGAACAAAGGGTCCAACAAATGATTATGAGAGGGTTTTTTGGGAAAGAACTAAAGACTATGTTTGATGGCACCTCTTATTACTGATTTTAGTTTGGAGCTTACCTTGGTCAACAAAGATACTAAGTTGGAATCTATGGAAACATGCAGAGTGCATTGTTTGAACCTAGACTCAGCTGATATTTAGTATTTAGCAGAAATCAAATATCCTTTTTATAGAGCTAATGTATGCAAACTATGTTGCAATGAAAGCTTCTGGATGGTAAGATGAATATGAGGATTGTTATAAACTTTTTGAAAAAATGATGTAAGAGCAAGTTGGTGAAAGGAAAATGATGGAGTTGTACATAGGTTGTCAACATATGTTGGAAGCTATGAACTATAGTAAAGATAGAAGAAGGGTTTGGGTGTTGGCCTAACCACCCCCAACAAATGGCATAAGTTCACACCAGCTTAATAGCAAAAGGCCTGTCTATCCAAAGCAAATATTTTTGTTAAAGACTTCTCAAATCCGTTATGGTTAACAGTTTACCAAAAAACTGGAAGGTACACAACTTACCAAAGAATTCATGTCAAAAAGTTGAACTAAGTTATTAATTCCACCAGGGTGAGCATGATTCCACCAAAAGGATTAGCTAGCCCAAGAGCAACAACGGTTACTTTGGTTAAGGCTTAAATCAAATCGTTGAAGCTGATTGATTGGCTAAAAATCATATGGTATTTCAACTCACCATTTTACATGTAACAAAGAGTTGAAATGGTTATCATGTACCAGGTTTATAAACCAAACCATTGGCAACTCCAGAGTTAATGCTAACCGTTAAATTTGACATCAAAACCATTAAAATTTTCAATGATTTGTACCTCTCACAGGATGTTAACACACCCTGGGAAGTGATGAGAATAGACTAAAACTATATGATATAAAAAATTTTGTACAATAGTCAATGTTGCTCGCTTATTCAAGAGTTGCTGAGAGATATGGACTTGTGCTATGAAGTGCTGATTATGATACTAGAAGATTAGTTGCTAACAAAGATAGGTAGTGATCAATTCATAAAGGGTTGCATTTCAAGAATAATTCCATAAGACAATGCTCACAAAATCCTTAAGGAAGTCTTATAATGAAGGCACAAAAGAAACTTGAAGATCACAAGTGAAGTTAAAGTAGGTGATGGAGTAGTTAGGAAATTTTATTGTGTAAACAGACTTAAGTCTTGTAAGTTACAGTCTGTTTAGAACATAGTTAAGTTTGCCCGATACTAAGTTAAAGTTCTGGCAATACTATAGTTAAGTAACGTCTCATGTAGTTAAGTCAGGTTATGTAACAGAATAGTTATCTTAGAGATATCTCAGGAAAGGAGTATGTTATTATCCCTTACAAGGCACACTTGTTAGGAAAGGATATGATTAATCCTTTACAAACAACGTTTGTAAAGCCTATTAAGGGTTTCCCTGGGTATAAAGGAACCTCCTACGGCATAATTTTTAGGTATCAAACCTAATAGAAATCAATACAATATACTAAGTAAGTTATTACAATTGATCTTCTTAGTACTTGTGTTAAGATTCCGTATTAGCACATAGTATTCATAGTCATTGTCTCTCATATAGTTGATTTGGATTTATTCAAGTTAGCTATTGGCTTACAAAAGGCTAATCAGATCTAAGACTTTGGACCAACAAGTGAGTATCAAGAGCTTCTAAGGAGACTCGGATTAAGAAGAATCCACAAAAACATAACAATCACACATTATCCTTTCACACGTTTGTAAAGCTCATTATGGTTTCCTTGGTGTATAAAAGGAACCCTACGGCACAATGTTTAGTATGAGATTGGAATATAATTCTAATAGAAATTAATAGCAAATAAACCAAAACAACAACAATAACAACTCACTCCTACAACAACCACTATTTCAAATATTAAACTCCCAATTCTGAAGAAGGAGGAGTATGATATATGGGCTATGGAGATGGAGCATTACCTTGAATATATTGATAATGATGTTTGGAAGGTAATTCAGAATGGAAATTCAAAGAGAATCTCAACTGGAAAAGATGGTGTTGTTAGAATACTTCCACCAGTATCTACTGCAGAAATTCTTGCTGTTGAAAAGGAAAGGAAGGCAAGAACCATCTTACTTATAGTCATTCCCAAGGAACATCTGAGAAGATTTCATGGAATGGATGATGCTAAAGAGATTTAGGAAGCCATCAGGACTAGGTTTGCCAAAGGAAGTCTTTTATCCCATCAGCAGTACTTACAAGGGAAGGATTGAAAAGTACTGCCAGACCAGAAGTACCACACGCAGTACTTTCACAAAGTACTGGTAGACCTTATCATCCAAGGATGGATAACATAAGACCTAGAACCTCAAGCTTTTCACCATCATCAAGGTCTTCTACCACAAGGACTCCTCATAGACCACAAAGACCCAAGAAAATTGTTAAATCGATCTGGGTAAAGAAAGGAAGTACTGTTGGATCCCAAGCAGTACTTCCACAAACTGTCAAAAAGAGTGCAATGATAAGTCCAAAACAAACATGGAAACCAAAAGGGAACTATCTAGATTCTGTGAATAGGGGTAATGGATCTTACACACTCAAGCAATTTGAGTATGTAACTCCATTAGGGGTATCCAAGTCAGTTATGACTTGGGTCCCTAAAAGAGTCTAATGCTTTGAAATTGTTTGTACAGGGCAATCCAGAAGAAGATCTCAAGGACTATGCTATCATTGACAGTGGATGCTCTGGAAGTATGACAGGAGACAAGGACAAGTTGTCTGATTTTAAAGAGTTCAAAGGTGGTTATGTGGCCTTTGGAAATGACTCTAAAGGTGGAAGAATCTCAGGAAAAGGAACCATTAAGACATCATGCTTAGATTTTGAGAAAGTTAGCTATGTGGAAGAGCTCAAGTTTAATCTTTTATCTGTTTCTCAAATCTGTGATAAGAAGCACAATGTTCTCTTCACAGATAAAGAATGTCTTATCCTATCTCCAAAGTTCAAGTTTGTTGATGAAGATCTGGTAATTCTTAGAGCTCCTAGAAAGAATGATGTATACAGCTTGGATCTAAAGAATATTATTCCCTCTGGTGGAATCACTTGTTTGGTTGCAAAGGCAACAGAGGATGAAGCTGTCCTATGGCACAGAAGACTAGGGCATGTCAACTTCAAAAATATCAACAAGTTGGTTAAAGGCAATCTGGTTAGGGGTTTACCTTCAAAGACATTCAAGCTTGATCACTCATGTTTGGCATGTAGAAAGGGTAAACAGCACAGGGCATCTTGCAAGAAGATTGAAGAAAGAACTGTCAGAGAACCTCTTGAATTGCTCCATATGGATTTGTTTGGACCTGTTTCAGTGGAGAGTGTAAATAGGAAGAAGTACTGCTTGGTGGTCACTGATGACTGTAGTAAATTCAGTTGGGTGTTTTTCTTGGCTTACAAGGATGAAACATATGATATGCTTCATGATTTGATTGTGGGTTTAGAAAACAAGCTAAGACATAAAGTGAAGACCATCAGGTGTGACCATGGAACAGAGTTCAAGAATCAACTTATGAATGAGTTTTGTGCCAAGAAAGGAATCAAGAGAGAATATAGCATTGCAAGGACTCCACAGCAAAATGGTGTCGCAGAAAGAAAGAATAGGACTCTTATTGAAGCTGCTAGAACTATGTTAGCAGACTCCCTTCTACCTATTCAATTTTGGGCTGAAGCAGTCAATACTGCTTGTTATGTGCTTAATAGAGTTTTGGTGACTAAACCTCAAATGAAGACTCCTTATGAAATTTTGATGGGAAGATCTCCCAACATCAGTTTCATGAGACCTTTTGGATGCTCTCTGACTATACTTAATACTCTAGATCATTTGGGTAAGTTTGATGGCAAGTCAGAAGAAGGCTATCTGTTGGGATACTCTACTAACAGCAAAGGTTTTAGAGTCTATAACAGGGTCACAAGAAAGGTTCAAGACTGTCTTCATGTAAACTTTCTTGAGAATCAGGAGAATCAAAAGGGAAAAGGTCCTGATTGGATGTTTGATCTTGAACTTCTAACTCCATCCATGAATTACATTCCTGTAAGGAAAGAAAACTATGCTGATTCAAAAGAACAAGGAATATCTTGTGATGATGATGAAGATTTAGATGTTCAACAGTTCATTGTTCATGGTCCAAACATTCATGCAGCTCAGAATAAGCCTTCAGAGGAACGTACTGCTGACAAAGAAGTTCCATTATCCTCTGAAGAACAAGTTCTTCATGATGAGCTTGTAAGTTTGATGCATCAAGAATCTCTTGCTAAACTTCATAATGATGCTCAAAGGAATGCTTTTGAAGAGGAAAAGAAGAGAATAGCACTTGACAAGGGAAAAGAGTGTGTTGACAGTACTTTCACTCTAAGTACTGCTAATACACCTCCTCAAAGTACTGGCAATACACCTACAGATTCTGATGATGATATTCCAAAAGATGGTGTTTTCTCTACAAACTCTTTTGATGCTGAGGAAGGCGGAGTAGCTGACTACAACACATGGATCCTACCATGATGTTCCCTCTACTCCCACACTTAGAATTCATAAATAAATCATCCTCAAAGTCAAATTATGGAAAAGTAATGCGGGGTTACAAACAAGCAAGAAAGCTTCAAGATAGTACTTCAAACCAACATCATGCATTGCTGTCTTTTGATATCAAACAAAAGAACTAACCTAAAAGATCAGCAAAACCTGCCTGTTTGCTAGTTTCTTTTCC
This sequence comes from Tanacetum coccineum, assembly GCA_026074375.1. Taxonomy (NCBI): domain Eukaryota; kingdom Viridiplantae; phylum Streptophyta; class Magnoliopsida; order Asterales; family Asteraceae; genus Tanacetum; species Tanacetum coccineum. The sequence continues at coordinate 53,013 of BQNB010010268.1, forward strand.
TCAAGAGGAACCCAAGAAAGTCTCTCAAGCTTTAGCAGATGAAAGTTGGGTTGAAGCGATGCAAGAAGAACTGCTTCAATTCAAGCTGCAAGAGGTATGGGTGTTATGTGACCTACCAGAAGGCAAGAGGGTGATTGGAACTAAATGGGTTTTTAGAAACAAGAGAGATGAACGGGGTACTATTATCAAGAACAAAGCACGCCTAGTTGCACAAGGGTACAGACAAGAAGAAGGTGTGGATTATGATGAAGTGTTTGCACCAGTTGCCAGAATTGAAGCAATCAGACTCTTTTTGGCATTTGCATCTTTCATGGGCTTCATTGTCTATCAGATGGATGTCAAAAGTGCATTCTTATATGGCAACATCACAGAAGAAGTGTATGTCACAATAGCCTCCAGGTTTGAAGATCCTGCATCTTCCAATCGGGTCTACAGAGTTGTCAAGGCACTTTATGGCCTACATCAAGCCCCAAGAGCATGGTATGAAAGACTTTCCACTTTTCTTTTGAAACATGGATATAGGAGAGGGGCTATTGATAAAACTCTGTTTATTAAGAAGGATAGAAGAGATATCATGTTGGTACAGGTATATGTTGATGATATCATCTTTGGATCCACCAAAGTCTTTCTATGGTGAAGGATTTTGAAGATATATGCAAAAGGAATCAAGAATGAGTTCCTTGGGTGACACTCACTTCTCTTTTTGGGACTTCAAGTCAAAGCTAATTAATGGTGGTATTTTTCTTTAGTCAAGACAAATATGTGATATGATCATTCTCAACAAGTTTGACTTTAGAACCATTTAAGCCAGCATCTACTCCATTGAATGCCCATAAATCCTCTTAGGAAAAAGTTGAGAAGGTAAAGATGTGATGTACATCTTTACAGGTCTAATGATTGTGGTGTCTCATGTTACTTACACTGCTTCAAGACCAGGACATAATGTTTGCTGTTTGTCTGTGTGCAGATTTCAAGGTCACTCCAAAAGGTTTTCATCTACATGCTGTTAAAGGATTTTAGGTACCTCAAACATCAACCAAAATTGGGTTTATGGTATCCTAAAGACTCTCCTTTTCACTTGGAAGCTTTTTCGGACAGTGACTATGCCGGGGACAACCATGATAGAAGATCAACGTCAGGAGGATGTCAGTATCTTGAAGAGGACTAGTTTTTGGCAATGCAAGAAAAAACAATTGTGGCTATATCTTCTACTGAGGCAGAATATGTTGCAGCTGCAAGTTGTTGTGCTCAGGTACTGTGGATGCAAAATCAACTACTTGATTATGGATTTAACTTCATGAACACTGAAATCCATATAGACAATAAGAGCACCATTTGCATTGTGAATGGTATGTGCTTAAATACACATACCTTTTACCTTTAAAAACGAGCTGAAATAACCAAAAACGGACTTAAAATGCCAAAGATACGCTTGTTTTGCTTTATAATATGATTGTTGAGGAACGGATCAAACCAAGAAAAAAAAAAAACAAACACACACACACAAAACGACGAAAAACTAAGCCAAAACGACAAATCGGGACTCGGAATGGAAAAGCTGCTTATTTTTCTTGAAGCGACAATGCCAAATCAAAGCCAAAGACCAGAAAAGTCAAAGTCAAAGTATACTCACAAATTAACAGTCAAAAACCGGGAGCAGTAATTGAGAAATACTATTGGATGCGATCTACCCATCTGATGGGCCGGAAAGCCCAATAGTATATTATTGAATGACTTAGTTTGAAGACCAAAATGAAGACTGTGAAGACCAAATGGGCCCTCAATCAATGACAACAGCCCATTTGTGTGCAATTGACAGAGACTATGAAGACTTTGAAGGCCCGATCCTAGCCCTTGAACAAGCCAATCTCAGCCATTGTACACACAAAACCCACCCAAACCTTATTGGGCCTTAAAAAGCCCAATAACACAAGCCCAATAACCAATACAAGCCCACAAACCTTATTGGGCCCAAATAAACCCAATTGGGCCCAATACACAAACCCAAGCCCAATACACAAACCAAAGCCCAATAAAGGCCCAAAAACAATTTTTTATAAAACCTCAGGGACTGAAATTGTCAATTTTGAAAATGTTTTATAAAAGAAAAAGTGTTTTAAAAATATAAGGGACTGAATTTGCAAGTTTCTAAAACTTCTATCTCTTTATAAAACACAAGGGTTTAAACTGCCAATAGCTTATTCTTTCTTTAATTCTTTGTTCTCAAAACGCAAGGGCTGTTTATGCCAATTCCCAAACTTGTTTATAACTAAAGAAAAAAGGGGCAAAACGAAATAGCAATAAGATGAAACATGAGGGTTTCTTTTTGCCAACATTGAAACTTTTAAACCTGTACACCACTCCCCATTCGTCCCTCTCAACCATTCCCGCCACTCCCTCAAAAGCTCCACCATCACATGACCAGCTTCACCCTTTTACCCAACCCTTCTATAACCCAGTCTAAGCAAATCCCACCTCCCACTAACCTGTTAAACCCGCCACGCTGGCAATCCCCCATAAAATTCCTTAACAAAGTAATGTTTTTATCAAAATTTTCTTTATATATATATCTTACTTTGATAAACAGACTTAACTGTGAACAAAGCAGTACTTTGTTTAAAGTACTGCTAGTGTAAAACAAACAGTACCTTGATGAAAGTTACTGCTAGTTAAAAATTTGTTTTTTTGAAATGATGGGACGATTATGAGTTGCAAAAAATTAAGGGCACAGATATTTGAATATCAAACTGTTTTAAGGGATTGAGTGTTGGTTAACCACCACACAACAAATGGTAATCAATTCACCATGTCTTACAAACATAAGAATTGACTAGTCCAAATCAAACAGTTTTGGTAAAGACATCTCAAATCTGTTGATGGTTTTTTTGTTTTTTTTGACAATTTACCAAAAATTGTATGGTATCAAATACACCATGGTATTACACTGAAATATTGCACTCCAAAGCAAAACGGCTTTTTTGGTAAAGAGAATCAAATCCTTTGATAAGTTTAATAGTTAGCTCAAAACTAATAGGCCTCAAACTCACCAATGTTTTATTACTGAGAGTTGACTAGTCCTGAGCAAACGGCTTTCAGGTAAAGACTAATCAAATCCGTTTATGGTTATAATGAACTTACCAAAAGTCATATAGTAATCAACACACATGATTCATGTTTCTGAGTGTTGAAGATGGTTTCAGTTCACCATGGAATTATTACCTTTTCTAGGTACCAAGAACTGACTAGCCCAAATGTAAAATGCTACGTTGGTATAGGCTCATAAAAACCATTTTGCGTTGCTGCGAAGACATGCGCTCGAGAAGAACAATCATTTTTGATGCAAAGACAAAGATTTTTGAAGAAATTATAATGTTTCAAGATAAGAGGTTTTATTGCAAGATATCTCAAACAGATTGTTTATCAAGATACTACTGCACAAAGGATAAGCTATAAAGATTGAAGCAATTACTGCATAAATGACAAACAGACAGTGTGCTGACCAAGAAGACACTTGACAAGAAACTTGAAATCAAGCAGTAGAATTCAAGTTAGGGGAGGATTGTTTGGAAAAAACAGTCAATTGGTCAAAAGTACTGCTAAGTAGAAAAGTCAATAGTACTGCCATTGCAATAGATCGAAGTACTGCCAGTGGATAAAGGAATCTTAAAGGAAATTATTTATGTTAGTAATTAATTGTAACAGCTAATTTAGTGATTAGTATTGATTAGAGTTTATGATATACAAGGACTGTATACCTACTAGTTTATCCTTATGCTTATAAAAGGATCCCTGGGAAGGTTTTAGAAAGATAGAACAATATAGAAAAAACACGAGTTAAGAATTATTAGTATTGTATTAGGGATCTGCAATTTAGGCAGATTCAAAAAAGTTATAAAATAATCGTTTGAGAAACTATATGTGTTCTTCTAAGTACTTGCCCACTAGATTCCGCATAGTTGACAGTATGATCAAGTTTCATTAAGGAATAACGATCCTACACATTAATCTAGATAGCATACAATTTCAAAAGCACTCGTGTCCAAAGTAAAAAAAGCATGTAATCTCACCCCGTAAAGTTTGTAAAACAAGTAAATAGAAAAAGGGGTTATGAACTCACCTTTATGCATTACGATAATAGATAGCGAGATATAAACGTCGAGAGACCGATTAAAACTCTAAAAGCAACTTAAAAATAAAGTCGCGACTTAAAATTTATAAATATTACACAAATAAATAAAAATAAGTTTTTATATAGATTTAGCATTTTACTTTAGAATTTGTAACTTTTTTTATAAAATTAAAAAAATAGTTAAGACCAAAACAATGTCCATATTTTAAATATTATAAGCCCAATAACATGGGCTTATCTAAATTTTTGAGTTTAGTCTCATTTCAAAAGTTTATAACTCATAAATCCGATAAGTTGTCTCAGATCACCTAATAAATAGTATCCAGCACTACTATAATTCAATAGTGTTTTTTTTTATTATTATTATAAAAAAAAATCAATATTTTTATTTTTGTTTCAAACCAATCGACTTTACTTGATAGGAACTAAACTTATAAATCATCTCACTTAAGTCTAAACATTTTATGACTTCAAAACCATAACTTTTATCTTATAATACATACGCATGATTTTTTTACAAATTATCTAAGCCATCAAAACTAAACAATGATTATATTCACAACAACTCAACCACCAGCCTTTAGAAAAATTTAAAGACAATTACTTTTATGTTCCATCTTTTAAAAATAATGTATCATATGTAGTCATTAGCGTTATGACCTTGCTATATATAAAACTCAAAGAGGTCATTTAATGTGATGGATTGTGTATCTTCCTAGTTTTCTCATCTATGTGTCATATGACCAACTATAGCAATTTGAAATTTCTTAATGGCCTTCATATTAGCAAAGTCAAAGACCTGATTCTATATTGGTGTATAACATTTATCAAATGATAAAACAAAACATAAAATCCATTAACTAGTTACCTTTCACATATTCACCTAAGATTATAATGAGATTACCTAACCATCTATTACTCGCGTATAAATATTTGATACGAAACAATTTCACATGTTTTACTACCTTTTCAATAAACCAAAACTTTTTTATAAAAAATTAACAAAAATAAAACTTACAACGAAAGAAAATGATTAATACAATTGGTAATAATCAAAAATATCTTCTAGCTTTCTTTTACCCAACAAATCTTGCAAGAATCCTAAAGAAACTCCACTAAACCCAACTAGAACATAAAATCTCATTATTTTACAACCAACAACGGGTGGAGGGGTGAGGTGGAGGGGAAAGAGAGGGGGAGTGGGGAGGAGGGGACGTGGAGAGGAGGTGTTGCGGTGAGGTTTGGTATTTTTACTGGTAAAATGGGGAGATGTACACAAATCGATACGCGGGGCGGAGCTATACTGTTAATATAATAATATTAATAATTATTCTAATTAAAACGTCTCATTTTTTGCTTAGGAAGGAGAGGGCGAACATACTTTAGCGAATAGCGAGATGGCTCTAGCATGCAAACTATATGAATACTCGAGTGCCGAAAGGATATGTTACAAAAGAGGAAGCGTAGATGGGTACGAAAAATGGGCAGAAAGAGAGGAGGAGGTTTTATGAGAGATGTGCGTGTTACACGTAAGAAATATGTGTCGGATTAGTCTAGCAATCTATTCTATGATTAGTCAGTTGTGGAGGCGAAGTGTCGGTCGTGAGAATCATTGGCTGGGATCGTACAATTAGTAAAAGAATATAATCTGCTTTAATTATGAGTATAATAATTGGTAGATGTAGTCTATGCTTCTATAAATATAAAATATATTATAGCGAGAAGATTGATAGAGAGCGAGCTCTGTTGATTAAGAAGATGATTTATTGAAGGGGGATTTAGGAGATTGTATGTGGGTGTGGTAGTAGTGAATGAGTTGTAGTGTTGGCGGTAGTGGATAATATTTTGTGAGGAGCGGAGGTGTGAAGTGATTGTTGTAAAAAGCTATGTAAATGATAGAGTTGATCGGAGAGAGATTTGTTAGTAGTTTTTTGAGGTTGAGATTAGGGTTTGTTGGTTTTTTGAGTTTTGTGTGGGAGGTGTCTGTTGGTGTGTATTAGAGTTGTGGTTTTGGTGTGTGTTGAGTGTGTGTTGTTGGTTTTGATAGTTTTGATTGAGGGGGTCGGGAGTTATTTAGATTGGTTGTTTTGTCTTGTGAATTTTTGGTTGGTATTTTGTTATTGAGTTTGTGTGAGTATAATGTCTTTGCGAGCGCGGTTGTTATTTTTTTGGTATTGGTTTGGTGGTTGTTTTGTGTGTAGGTTGGGTGTTTTTTTTTTTGGGGTGAGGTTTTGTGGTTAGGTTTGTTTTGTTTAGTTTGTTTGTTTTGGTTGTGTTGAGGGTTTGGGTTTAGTTTGTATGGGTGTTGTGGATTTTGTTTTGTTTGTGTATTGAGTGTTTTTTGTTGTGGTGTTTAGGTTGGGAGTTTTTTATTTTGGTGGGTGTGTGTTAGGAGTTGTTTGGTTGTGATTAGTTGTGTGGTGTTTGGGTTTAGTGTGTTGTGTGGGGTGGTGTGTGGTGTTTTTTGTTGTGGTGGGTGGTGTTGTTGTTGTTTATTGTTTATGTGAGGTGGGTGTTGTTGTGTGGGGTGGTGGTGGTGGGGGTGTGGAGGTTGGTGTGGGGGGTTATTTATATATATATATTTATAGTTTTTATAATATTTTAAATTTACTCTTATAAAATATTTTATACTAATTAACAAAATTATTATCAACATTTCTTTTATAAACTTTAATCTACTAAATTCAATCCCTAATACAATACAATAATTCTTAACTCTTTTCTATATTTTCTATCTTCTCAAACCTCCAATCCTTTATAACACTAAAAAACCACTATAGTCATCCCTCCAAACACTCCACAACCCAACTCAAACTCAACCAAAATATCTGTAAAAGACCAAAACAACAAAAATAAAACATCCATTACAAGAAAACCGTTATATCCACTTCAGTACATCGATCTTTGACAGTCAGTACCAAGACTTTCTACTTAGCAGTACTTTAGACCATTTGACACTTTTTTTTTCCCAACAATCCATCCCCTCACTGAATTCTACTATGCTTGTATTTCAAGATTCTTGATAGTTGGTCTTCTTAGTTCAGCAACATCTGTCTGTTCATTTAAGCATACATTCCTTCAATCTTTTAAGCTTCATCCTTTGAGCATTATCTTTACACAATCTTTTGATTATCTTGCCAATAGAAAAAACCTCTTATCTTGAACATAAACTTTTCTTCAAAAATCTTTGTACTTTGACATCAGAACAAGATTGGTTCATCTCAGCAGCATGTCTTCGCAGGCAACTGCAAATGGTATATTATGAGCCTATACCAAGTAGCCGCATTTACTCTTGTGGCGAGTCATTTCTTATGGTAACCTATAAAAGGTAATAATCCATGGTGAACTGAAAACCACTTCAACACTCAGAACATGAATCATAGTGTGTTGAATACTATATGACTTTTTGGTAATTCATTAAATAACCAGAAACGGATTTGAATTATCTTATACCTGAACCCGTTTGCTCAGGACTATCAACCTCAGTATAAACATTAGGTGAGTTTGAGGAACATATAGTTTTTGAGCAACTATTAAAAGCTAACAACGTATTTGACTTCTCTTTACCTAAAAAGCCTGTTTGCTTTGGATGTAGCCAATAATTCAGTGTAATACTGCATGGTTTATTGATCACCATACAATTTTTGGAAGATTTTTAAAAAAAAAAAAAAAAAAAAAAAAATAATTAAATTGTCAACCATCAACAGATTTTAGATGTCTTTACCAAAACTGTTTGATTTGGAGACTAGTCAATTTCTTATGATTTGTAAGACATGTGAATTGATTACCATTTGTTGTGTGTTTTTTAACCAACACTCAATCCCTCAAAACAGTTTGATATTCAAATATCTTTACCTTAAATCTTTTTGCACACTCAAATCGTCACCACATTTCAAAAACAACTTTTTAACTAGCAGTACCTTCATCAAGGTACTGTTTGTTTTACACTAGCAGTACTTTAAACAAAGTACTGCTTTGTTCACAGTTAAGTCTGTTTATCAAAGTAAGATATATATATAAAGAAAATTTTGATAAAACATACCAGTTTTTAAAGAAATGTCACCATCTACAGTTGTCCACGAAAGTGAACAGCTGTATCAAAGTAATGGCCTGCTCTGTCACATCTTCACATCCATGCCATGATCTAGGCATCCTTTTTCATCAACTCTCATTGATTTAGATGGATAATCTTCTTTCAGCCAGCATGTGAATACATAGTGGCCATCTTCTAATACTTTTGTATGCCACTCCCTGAATATTCATGAAACCTCCATCTTATGATTCCCCATTCTTCTTTATCTTCATAAGTCAACATCACTTGATTCAGCCGTCTCCCCAATAATGTTTGTAGATCACCTATAACGCAATCTAACCCTAAAAGCCGGTGGGAGGAAATGTGCTCATCCAAATCATCAACAACTCGATTAAGTTGATATAAATCCTGTCTATCTAAGACATGCAGTATCTCCCATAAATGTATCAAAATGCCTGAAGTGATTATTTTCTCTGTGAATGATGATATTCGTGCTCCATGCAGGTGAAAGTCAATAACTTGAGCTCGTGTAATCATGGAGGATTCCTTCTAAATGACTCTCTATTTGTGCATTCTTTTCCGAATCTACAATCCTAAGATAGTTTTCTAAACTCATCAATTTTTTCTGTTCCAACTAGGCTTCTTTGATGGCTTTTCGTTCAGCAATGTGTAACTTTCTTTTCCTGAGAGTCTTTTGCATCTCTTCCCTTCAACATCTCCCATACTATCTCTGGAATCCATTACTAAAGTCAGTGAAGGAGTCTTTAATAGATGCTTGACCTTTGTCATATCAATTCCTTCATCTGTGGATACTTAAGTATTTGCAAATTTTTGTAATCCTTGACCTTGTTAAGAAACTCATCATCTGATTTCTTTCTTGACAAGAAAGTAGGTTTCCTTAAAGTATTCGTTTGGCTTTGTTTTCTTCAATTCTTCAAACCTCTTTCTTTCTTCTTCTGCATCCCATTCAGCTTGAATTTTTCTAGCAACCTCCTCATCATTTGTAGTTTCCAAGGCTCTGATTTGTTGAAGAGTCATTTTCTTCTTTTTAGGTTCTTCAACCAGTATCCCTTTGCCTTTATCTTTAGGGTCAGTACCTTGAGTATCAGTACCTTGAGTTGGCTGTTGAGGTTGAGATTGTATGAGGACCAGGAAATGCTCATACCTCTTTGGTTCTAGAAATAGCAACAAGAACTTCAGCAGCTTTAAGTTGTTCTTCAGACTCCATAACTATGAATCGGACAGTAAGACTTGAATTTGACCTGCTTCACTTCAGTAATATGAGGGACCTTGGAGTAGATAGTAGCCCTGACAGAGCATTACGTATGAGTTGTCTCCAAATCCAGTTCTTCTGTTTCTCCACTCTTTACATTAGAAGCTTCTTTCTCCTCAATATTAACTTCTTCAGTCTCATCACTTTTTCTTTCCAAATCAGGAGTAACAGCATCTTTATCAGCAATATCATCAAAGAAAGGATGTGCTGTATCTTCTTCTTGAACATAGTGCTCTTCAGACAAAGTTCCTTCATCCTTATTCCTCCCAATTATGACTGAAGACACTTTCCTTTCTTATGCCTTCATCTTCGTCTCTTATGCTTCTTAAGTTTTTGAATCTCTACCCCAAAAGCTGATGCTTGACCTACTGCGTGTACGAAATTTGACAGTTTCTTGAGCTTTGGCTTTGAGCGTGAGGATTTGTTTAGCTTTGAGAAAGGGTTTGGCTCTTGAATCTCTTAACTTCCCCTGTTCAAAGCATGTATATCTAAAAGTCCCCTCATCTCCTCCAGAGGTTTGAGACGCATTCTGTGTGGAGTAAAATCCATTGGGAGATTTAGGAATAGAAGCATTATCGTGAGGTTCACCGTACCACACTCTGACGAGCATCCTTTGTATTTCAGCAGTCCCCGTAGAGGATAGCAGTAACCTATGGAGAGGGGGCTTGCAGGGGGGTCAAAAATCATGGAGTAGGTGGGTGGTCTGGCAGCAGTCACTATTGAAGTAAGCAGTACCTTGTACTGAAGCAGTTACGGTTGAAAATGATCACACTTTGAGTTGGACTGCCTTGAGCAATCCCTTCGAGAACTTGCCACCCTAAATGAGGACTAGTACTATGTTCTTCCTCCGCTGCCAATGCTGTTACTACCTCTAACATAGATGGAGTCAAAGGTGTAAATCCCTACGAAGAAACGTTATTACTACTTCCCTCAAGTAAGGTAAAAACCTTAGAAGGAAGTGAAACGGATGGTATAAAGTCCTGGTCGTCTACCACCTCTAACTGCTTGTTTCAAAAACAATTGGAACGAACAAAGATACATAAAAAAGGTGACCATTTGAAATAATGTCCTAGCATCCCCAGTTAAATCTCAAAGGAGAAATTAAAACTTTTGGTTTGTGGCAGACCTACAAGAGCAGAGGCAATGTTTGTCCCAAATTGTTCCCATGAAGTGCTCTTAGGACTTAAACAGTGGGTAAGACATGAACTAAATACTTCCACTGTGGGCTAAATAGAGGTTTAGAGAAAGTGAGTTGTGCTAAGTTACCCTCGTAGCCAATATCTCTGAGCGTGTCCCAAATAACTTGCTTAGGAAAGCAATCAACTCCATTTTTCAAACATCAAGAGTAGGTCAGCTCGAATGGTTGCTTCAGAAATCACAATCTTCTGCACTACCTTGGCGCTGATGTAGATGGTACGTCATTGATCACTTGGAGAGAAGCGGTAGCCCAAAATTGTTGAAGCCAAGGACCGATGAGATCAGGATCAACCAACAAAGAGTAATTAATGGAGCAGCCAGTGAGAAAGTCGATGATTTGATAAAAATCAGCATTCTGTGCCGTCTTTTCCACACACGCAATCATGTTGTGCTTGTTACAAGCGAATATTTGCCATTTGAAAAGAATTGGATGTGCTAGGATGTTTGAAATTAAAGAATTTATGAATAAAAGTAAGTAGAGTGGAGAAAAATGCAATTCAGTTGAGTATTTATAGGTTGCGACGGCTAACTAAAAAGTTACCTGTTTTGGTAAATACGATTTTTAGCGCAAAAACGTACGTTTGACCGTTGACCGAATGTTAGAATTAGTACTTTGTTGTTCTAACAATTATAGTACTTTCCTAAGACAAGCAGTACTAGGGTGAGTTTGCTAAGCAGGTACTTTCAACTAAAAAAGAATTGTCAACCAAATATGTGCAACGCCAACCCATTCAACCCTTGCAAACTAACTTCTTCGAATCATCAAACCTCTGAAAAATCATTCATGTCCTCCCCTTAAATGTAGCTAGAGTGCTTCCAAAAATCCTCTCCCAAACCAGTTACATTACTTTTTAGATCACCCATAACTTAATATTGATTCCACCCCTCAAGGATAGCAAAGTTTCATCATCCTAAATTGTTTAACCACCAAAAAGTAAAATCTTTGCCAAGTCAAAGCTTTGGTGATGTAAATCTGCTACATTGTCATCAGTAAGAACCTTGACCACATTAATGAGCCATGGCGACAATAACAAATCTCGAATGAAGTGATTCGAATCTGAAATATGCAAGGTCCTTTGAGTGAAAAACAGGATTCTTCCCAATGCAAATGGGGCTCACATTGTCTATATGATATCATTTTCAAGAATTAAATCCATAATATCAATTAGATGATTTTGCATCGCAAAGTACCTGAGCACAACAACTTGTGCTAGTCTGCTACATATTCTTCTTCTGTAAAAGAAATAGCCACAATTGTTTTGTTTCCTTGCATTGCCAAGAAACTAGTCTTCTCCCAAGATACTGACATCCCTCCTACGTTGATACGACCTATCATGATGTCCCAGCATAGTCACAGTCCATAAAAGCTTCCAAAATGAAAGAGGAGAGTCTTCAGGACACCATAAACCCAAATTAGTTGATGTTTGAGATACCTAAAGATCCTTTTTGACAGCAATGTAGATGAAACCATTGGATTGACTTGAAAATCTTGCACACGAGACACACAGCACAACATTATGTCTGGTCGTGAAGCAGTCAAGTACATGAGACACCCAAATCATTTACCTATAATATGTACATCAACATCTTAAGCCTTCTTCATCTTTATCCTAGAGTATTTATGATCTTCAATGGGGGTTGGATGCAGGTTAATGGTCTAAAGTCAAACTAGTTTGAGAATATTCTTTCACATATTTGTCTTGACTTTAGAAAAAACCACCATAGATAGCTTTGACTTAGAAGCCCAAAAAGAATGTGAGTTCACCCATGGAACCATCTTGAAATACCTTTTGCAATAAGGATCTTCAAAATCCTTCCCATAGAATACTTGGTGATCCAAATGATGATATCATCACATATACCATGAACCAACAAGAATATCTCTTCTATCCTTCTTAATAAACAAGATTTATCAATAGCCCCCTCTCCAATATCCATGCTTCAAAAGAAAAGTGGAAAGTCTTTCATACCATGCTCTTGTGCTTGATGCAGGCCATAAAGTGTCTTGACTACTCTGTAACCTTGTTTGTGGATGAGCAGGATCTCAAAACCTAGAGGCTGTATTTGACATACACATCTTCATGTAAATGCCTCTTACAACAATTCAAAGCATTAGACTCTTTTAGTGACCCAAGTCCATGAACTGACTTGGATACCCCTAAAAGGATTTACAACTCACATTGCTAAGTGTGTAAGATTCCATTACCCCTATTAACTTAATCTAGATAGTTCCCTGTTTGTCTCCCATGTTGTTTTGGATTTATCATTACACTCTTTTTGACAGTTTGTGGAAGTACTGCTTGGGATCCAACAGTACTTCCCTTCATAACCCATATAGATTTAACAATTTTCTTGGGTCTTTGTGGTCTGTAAGTAGTCCTTGGGTTAGAAAGACCTTGATAATAGTGTAGTAACTTGGCGGAAAATTCTAGGTCTTTCTAATATCCATCCCATGGATAAAAACTTCCATCATTACTTCGTGAAAGTAACTGCCTTGTGGTAACTCAGATCTAGCAGTACCTTGATAAGTCACATTATCAGTACTTTTTTGAAGGTACTTTTGTTGTCATTGTTTTGTCTATGCATAACTTATAAATCCCATCCCTTGTAAGTACTGGCTGATGGCATAAAGGATCTCCTATGGTTAGGGCACCATGAGTTTCTTGAGAAATTACTATGGTTCACTCTTTGATGTTGTTTCCATAACTGGTCTAGTATCCCTTGAACCCTGTGTTCCCGTTTTAGGTTTAATGAGATTTGGGTGGTGTTTGACGGGTTCTTTCATGTAGGTTTACAATCCTTGATTAAGTGGATTAGGACTGTAAAAAAACATACAAAACATAATTTACCCCCTTTGACTCCCAAGTCCCTATTGTCCTAGATACTTGATCCTAATCACTGATTTTTAGACTAGTTTGCGAGACCTGTTTTCAAAATATGTTTCGACTATTTCACTTAATTAAAAGCAGTTTCCTTTTGACTTTCTGAAACATCATTCTCTTCATCATCACTATCCAACCCAAATCATCATTATGACTTTAATTCTATCAATATTTTCTGGTTGACTTGATTTTGTTATTCTCTTGCATTAACAACTTTATCCTAAAGCTAGTTCATCTATCCCTGTAAAGGAGACCAATTGCCCTTAGGGTGAATAATTGTACCTGTAGTAGGAGGTACTTGTCTTTGTAGGCCTTTTTTCTCTTTTGAAATTTTCGTACGCGAGAAACATTCACAGTTACATCCCCAGATGAAATTTGATACTTTCCCCATACTATTTCCTAGACTCAATCCCAAACCCTATACATACTTTATCAGGACACATATCTTTGTTTGTTTTAGGACTTCATTTTGTAGTACTGAAGATATGACCCATTTTTCAAGTTTTACATTGAAATCATCTCGTTCTTGTAAGGCTTGATCTAATACCTTTTGTTTTTCTATCGCATTGTTCAAGATCTCTTATCTTTAAGTCTAAGATCCATTTGTTCATACTTATCACACCATGCATATTCATTCTTTTCATGTGATTTTAAGCATGACCTCTAATGACTCTAAGCTCATTTGATATTCCTAAGAATTTCAGTCCTAGTCACTTTGAAAATTATCTCTTTCCTTTGATTGATAGTTTTCAAGCAACAATTTATAAGACTTACAACATTTTGTAACAGTAAGGAACCTCTGATTTTGTAGCCAATAAAGCTAGAGGATTACTGGTTTATCATCACATTATTGCTCCATTCAAAATCACCAAGTCCATCTTGTCCAAGAGTGCACATGTTCAGCATCAAACTCCAGCTCCAATCATCTTGTGTCAACTCCAGTCGTCCAACATAGCATATTTCACTGGTTTCATGCATCATAATTCCCTTGGTCCTAATCAATATCTTCATTGTTGTCTGTTGCCACCAAGGCTTAATGAGTTTTGAATCTTCAATAGCCTACATTCTTCTTTCCTGAACGACCATTTGCTCTATTTACATTATACTTAGCAAACCGACACTCCTCTATCAAAATGACCCAACATTTTGACAATTAAAAAATTCAATCTTTGATTTGTCAAAAGTGAACCCTATTCTTTGGCTTGATATCAATTGGGCTTCCTGTCTTCCTCATAAACTTTCTTATCCTTGCAAGTTAATCATAGATACTTGCCATCGAATGTCAATTTCTTCCTAGCAACTTTCATCAAGTTGCAGCAGATCTTCATCACTATGAGTTGTGGGGCAAAGGATGCTTGTTGAGCAAAGAAAGGAACATATGAAATCATCTGAGTGAGAAGCAAAGTTTTAGTGGCATGGGCACCTTTCTTGAGGCAGTCTTTGTAAATCCTTTTGGGATATTTGTTGGTTCGCAGTACTTTTGTTTCAAAGTACTGGCCCCTTGACTTCTGTGGACAGAAAATCAATGTTTTAGAGTTTGAATTTGAAGACACCCGTTCATTCATGCTCAACACCTTTAAGTTGTTGAGAGATCATCAAAATCTAACTCGTACTAATCCAGGTTGTCCCGCGAACATGGGTAAGCCACTACATGCCACACAGATGGTAGGCTTCTTAGAAACTTCAAGTTTGCATCTTCAATGGACACTGTAGCATCATGTAATTCAAGCATGCTAAGGATATGCTGAAACCTTTCGTATGCTGAATCTAGTTCTTCCCTAGATCCAATAGTAAATGTCTCAAATTGTTGTTTCAACAGATTCTTTTGCATCTTCTTTGATGCTTCGTTTCCTCCAAATCTTGCTTTTATGGCTTTCCATAAAGATCTTGCATCTACAGCATCATGAAAACTGAGAAGATGTCTATCAGGTATGGCAGAAAGCAGTATATTAAGGGCTTTCTCATTGTTTCTTCTTGCGTTTGCAGCAAGTGAAGTTTTTGGTGCAGACACTGAGGGAGATGCAGGATCAGTTGTGGTTTGGTTTCCATTGGTGATTATGTCCCATAGTATGTGATCAGTGATAGCAATGTACTGTCGCATCTTCATGGACCATAGGTCATATTCACCTTTCTTGATTATAGGGATTCTAAGTGCAGTAACGGACGAGGTGGGAGGGATAGGTTCTGTTTCAGACATCTTTTATGAGTTTAGAAAGATTTCGATTGATTAAAAGTTCTTCTAGATCAGAGTCTCTTCACAAGCTCTGATACCACTTGTAGGATCGTTATTCCTTTATGAAACACTGATATACTGTCAACTATGCGGAATCTAGTTGGCAGTACTTAAGAAGAACACACAATAGTTTCTCAAACGATTTCTTTTATAAACCTTTTGAATCTGCCTAAATTGCAGATCCCTAATACAATACTAATAATTCTTAACTCGTGTTTTTCTATTTTTTCTATATTTTCTAATACCTTCCTAGAGATCCTTTTATAACCATAAGGATAACTCTAGTAGGTGTACAGTCCTTGTATATCATAAACTCTAATCAATACTAATCACTAAATTAACTGTTACAAGATAATTACTAACATAACTGTTTAAATGATAATCCTTTAAGATTCCTTTATCTACGGCAGTACTTCGATCTTTGACTGGCAGTACCTTGACTTTCTACTTAGCAGTACTTTGACTTTTTGCTTAGCAGTACGTTGACCAATTGACTTGTTTTTCCCAACAAACTTCACACAATCTCTCTTTCTATTTTTAAGCTCACATGTTATCTCTCAATTCTTTTGGCTCATTTGTCACTCTGTCTATTTTTCACACATCTCTCTTTCTGTTTTTAAGCTCACCAATTCTCTCTATTCTTTTTGGCTCACAATGTACACAAATTATAGTTTTTGGCAAACTACCAGCCATTAACGGATTTGATTAGTCTTTACCAATAGCCGTTTGCTTTGGACTAGCCAATGCTTCATTGTAAAAACATGGTGCATTGATGACCATATAGTTTTGAGTAAACTATCAACTATCAACGGATTTGAGAAGTCTTTACCAATAGCCGTTTGCTTTGGACTAGCCAATGCTTCATTATAAAAACATGGTGCATTGATGACCATATAGTTTTGAGTAAACTATCAACTATCAACGGATTTGAGAAGTCTTTACCAATAGCCGTTTACTTTGGATTTAGTATAAAAATAAAAAACTAGTCAATTCTTGATGTCTATTAGACATGGTGAACTGATGACCATTTGTTGTGTGGTGTTACAACCAACACTTCAAGAACAACTAACATTCCTCCCTTCAAATATTAAACCATTTAGTAACCAGTTTCATACTTTATTGCTTATCCTGAAAGAGTTAGCTTAAAACCAAGAAAAACATAATCTAACCATTTTTCTTGTTTAGCAGTATTAAGTGTTTCTAACAGGATTAACAATGAGACATAGAAATAACTAGTAGTACTAACTATAAGTAACAGTTTTAAATATAACTAGTAGTACGAATTAGAACCAGCAGTATTAATTTACATAGACTTAACAGTACTAACTTTTAACAAACTTTACAAAAACAAGCAAGAGATTTGGGCATTAGGGATTGAGCATTCCAATACTTGAGACCAAGTACCGAAATCTACCAGCATCAAAACCTTTTGTAAGAAGATCTGCTACATTATGTTGAGTGCCAAGTTTAGCCATTTGAATCAACTTTTTAGCATTGCAATCTCTTATAAAATGATGCCTAATCTCTATATGTTTTGTTTTAGAATGTTGAACATGATTTTCAATTATGCAGATAGTTCTAGTATTGTCAATGTAAATAACAGTATCCATAAAATTGTACCTATAATCTAGTAGTTGGTTTTGGATCCAGAGAACCTGTCCACAACAACTTGCAGGTTGGTTGTGTTGGAGATGGGAATGATACAACAGCAGTGGTATGATCAGGTGAGTGTTCTATTGAAGGTTCAGGTGAGTGTTCAATTGAAGGTTCATGTGAGTGTGAAGGTTCAGGTAAGTAGGAAGGTGAGGATGTGATTCTTGAAGGTGAAGTGGAAGGTTCAGAAACATTTAGCATAGTAGGAAATAAATCAACTTCTTGGCCTGAATATCCCTTTGTAGGCCTCTTCATATTGTTAAAAACTTTGATGCTAAGAGAGGGTACATGATATGTTCTTGAGTGTTGTTGAAGTTGTTTCCTCTGCATATCTAAGCATATTGAATGAACCTAGGGTACATTAAAAACTTATGGGGGCTTGAAATATTGGACACCATATGCTCAAAAATCAACCTAGAAAAATTAAATGTCCTATTGGTAGCTAAACAGATAACAGCAGTTGCTATGTTACTACTAAACTGCTCCTAAGCAGTCTTCTTTGGGCTAAGACAATGAAGAATATTGTGGATAAGAAACCTCCATTGTGGTGAAAAAGCACCCTTTTGACAAGTTAACTTATCTGAATCTGTGTGATATCCCATGAGTGCCAACTACTCAAAAATCTCCGAGTTGGGAATAGATTTAATACCATTTTTGAAACTTATCCTTTATAAGCTTCTCAAACTCATCACATAACTCCTTCTTTCTAGATCCAAAGATAATGTCATCCACATATATTTGAACAACCAAGATATGTCCCTATTTTCTCAAGCTCTTGGTGCTTGATGCAGTCCATATAATGCTTTCACTACCTTATATACTTTATCAGGATGATTAGGATCTTCGAAACCTGGAGGTTGACATACATAGACCTCCTCTTCAATCTGACCATATAGGAAAGTACTTTTTACATCCATTTGGTAGACCATAAATCCCATATAAGAAGCATAAGCCAGGAACATTCTTATTGCCACAATTCTAGCCACAGGTGAAAAGACTTCATCATAGTCTATGCCCTCTTCTTGAGTATATCCTTGAGCAACAAGTCTTGCTTTATTTCTGATTACAATTCCCCTTTCATCTTTCTTGTTTCTGTATACCCACTTTGTACCAATTGCTCTATGACCTTTAGGTAAATCCACAAGAATCCAGACCTTTTGCAATTTGAACTGGAGAAGTTTCTCCTGCATTGCTTCTACCTATGCTGGATTACTAATAACTTTAGAAACCCTTTTTGGTTCTTCCTGAGAGAGGAAACAAGCAAAAAGACATGTATGAAGGTCCTGATGATCAGCAGTACCATTTTCCTTAAGATTGCTACCATCATGAGACTCTTCTGTAGCATCATCTTCATCATGTAACACATCTTTATCTTCTATTTGAGCATCATCAACAATTTTTGGTGAAGCATCACCAAAATATGAAGCATCCTTCCAAATTGGCATTGCAATCTAATCTTGATCTTGTTGAGAAGATGTGCTAGACTCAGAAACTCCTTGTATACCTGCAAAATCATTAGAAGATTTTCCTGCAACCACTGGTACATAATTCATTGATTGAGTTAGAGAATCAAGATCAAACAGCCACTTTGGACCATTTCCTTCAATCATAGGCTTATTCTCTAAGAACCCAATATGCAAGTTTTCCTGAACTTTTCTGGTTCTAATGTTGTATACCCTAAAAGCTTTGCTACTTAAGGAATATCCAACAAAGAAACCTTCATCACTCTTTTCATCAAACTTGCCCAAATTATCTAAGGTATTGAGAATAGTAACATGACATCCAAAAGGTTTCATGAAGCCTATAGCTGGTTTAAAACCTCTAAAGAGTTCATAAGGAGTCTTGTTATGAGGCTTGACTATTAAGACCCTATTCTGTACATAGCAAGCAGTAGAAACTGCTTCTGCCCAAAATGTGGTAGGTAACTTAGAGTCAGCTAACATTGTTCTAGCAGCCTCAATGAGTGTCCTATTCTTCCTTTCAGCTACACCATTTTGCTGAGGAGTCCTAGCTACACTATATTCTCTTTTAATACCTTTCTCCCTACAGAAATCATCCATCACCTTGTTTTTAAACTCTGTCCCATTATCACTTCTGATTATTTTAACTTTCTTATCCACTAGGTTTTCTACCTCTTTGATAAAGTTTTTAAGGATCTCACTTGTTTCATCCTTAGTTGTTAAAAAGAAAACCCATGAAAATCTACTATAATCATCAGTGACTACTAAGCAGTACTTTTTATGCATTAAACTACTAACAAAAGTTGGACCAAATAGATCCATGTGTAGCATAAACAATGGCTTAGTAATGGGATTAAAGGCCTTGGTCTTACAAGAGGCTCTGTGTTGCTTGCCTTTAAGACAGGCAACACAAGTTTGGTCATTCTCAAATCTTTTTAAAGGCAAATCTCTTACAAGATTTTCTTTGACAAGTTTATTTTAATATTTTAAAATACTCATGACCAAATGCTTCTATGCCAAAGCATTGAAATTCCCAGGATGTAGCCTTTGCAACTAGACAAGTTAAACCATCTTTAGGAACTATGTTTTTCATATCAAAACTGTACATGTTATCCTGTCTAGGAATTTTAAGAAGTATCTGATTTTCATCAGGCAACTTAAAATTAGGAGATAGAACAAGACATTCAGAATCAGTAAAAAGAACATAGTTCTTTTTGTCACACATCTGTGAGACACTAAAGAGGTTGAACTTTAACTCTTTGACAAAGTATCATTCATCAAATCAAGTTTATGGAGTTTTAATAGTACCTTTTGCTAATAATTCTGCCTCCATTTGCTCCTCCACCAAAAGTCACAATATACCTCTACAAAGTCCCTTTGAAATCTGAAAGATGGCTAATGATTACCAGACATTGCCATGAGCAACCACATCAACAAATCCTTATCTTTTAGCTGTAATTGCTCTGTCACACAAAACTACTGAAGTTAGTTTTCTTGGGACCCAACCATTACTGACTTGTATCTGCTCGTGCATCAATGTAATTATATTTGTTGAAAACCAGTGATGCACCATTGGGTTTGATGGGTTTCCAAACCCAACATGCTGAGGGCTTAACAGCATTAAATCCCCTTGCCCTGATAGTATTAACATTTTGCCTACCAGTATTATCATTTTGATTATAAAACCTTTTTGTTAATGCTGTTCTCTTATAAAAGGGCTTGTGAACAGTTGATTGTGCTTGATTTTGAAAATATTTCCTTGGTCTAGCACAATGAACTATTGATTTTGGGTGAGCATTATAAGAAGGCCTAACAGTATTAAAAGACCTAGCAGTACAAAAAGGTATGTCAGTGTTAACAGACCTAACAGTATTAACGGGCCTTGCAGTATTAACAGTTTTTAGGCCAGTCTTCATTAAGACTGCTCTTGGAACCATATGTTTGTGTACATTAGGACAACTGTATTGAATGTGATCAAAACTTCCACAGATAAAACATGCCTTGTTATTAAAAACAAAGTTACATCCTAATTGATTGGATTTTTGACCATTCTAATTCCTTTGGTTTCCTCTAGATCTTTGTGACCTCTACATTTCTGCATACCTAACTGACCTCCTAACTGGTGTTTTAGGTTTAACAAACTCTTTCTTAGTAGCAGTAGGTATAACAGTTTTCTTTTCAACCTTAGGGATAGGCTCAACATCATCCTCATCATCTGACACCCAATCTTCAATAATTGGAGCATCATTATTCTCTCTAGCTTTCTTAGGTTCTTCTTCCCTAACTTGATTAGCAGGACAGAAAAACTTTTCTTTCCAATCCTTGTCTAACCTTCAATGAGACTTACAAGCTAGAATCAGTCTTTTGGTTGTTGTTTTAAAGAGTCAACAGTATTCTCCTTAAATTAAGCTGAACTCTTTCTCCACAACCATGGTAAGGCTTTAACAACTTGAATCTCTAGACATACTCATTTACCTCAGGTTGTTTGAATTCTTCTAGACCTGAATAAGATAAGTCTAAAGGTGTTGGTCTATTTAGAATCAAAGGATGAGGTGAGGGGACAGCATTATAGCCAAAGCCCTTTTTGCTCTTGTCAGTTATCTGACTTGCTAACAAATCATCTAAGTCTTTTGATGATTTTTCAAACTTTGCAATCTTAAATTCAAACCCCTCCTTTTCTTCTCTCCTCTCTTTCTTCCTTCTAATTCATATCTTTCTTTTCGTCCTTCTCTTCTCCATCCGTTCTTGTCCTTAACCTTTTCAAGTTCAGTCCTAAGTAATCCCATTAGATATTCTTTGTGACCTACACTTCTTTTAAGCAAAGCAATTTCCTCAGAAAAAAGGACTTCAGATTCTTTATATTTAAGAATTTGTCCTTCTAAAATTGATAAACCTCTTTTGTATGTAGAAGCTTTAAAACCAGTATCATCTAATTTAACAAGTAAATCATCATACTGTTTCTTTAGAGCTTCATAATTTTTTAAACAAGATTTATCATTTGTTACCTCAGAATCTGAGAATGCCATGAGAGCCATGTTTGCCTGAATTTCTTCCTCTGCCATGTCACTCCAATCAAATCCAGCACCATCTATAGCACACATTGCCTTTTAGGAGCGATCTTCAATCCTTACTACTGCATTTGATGAGGCTACCTTGATTCCAATTTCGTTGTCTTTACTCTGGATGCTCTGCATTCCTTCTCTGGAAAGAATGTGTCCCATTTTATGGCAAGTGAAACATTCTACCTTTAATATATCATATCCGGCAGTACTGCTCTTCATTCAATGAATGATCTTCCTTCCAGTTCTCTGAATAGAACATTCTTGCGCTCATGCTTAGTAGTGCATATTCCATTTTTAGATCTATTATCTTCAATCATCATCAATGAAGTTTGCTCAAGATCTACATGGACTGTTGAGACCCTTATGGTTGAGTGGACAAAAAGGCATATACTGTGGCATCACAATACAAGCAAGTACTAGTTTTTCAGTCTGGCAGTATTAACATTGGTGTACCAGTACTAACTTCCAAGTATTAACATATTATTTATAATACTGCTTGCACCAGAAGTGGTTAGAAATGCCAAAGTTGGGGGGGGGGGGGGGGAGGGGGGGGGGGGGGGGGGGGGGGGGGGGGGGGGGGGGGGGGGGGGGGGGGGGGGGGGGGGTTGGTGGGGTGGGGGGGGGGGGGGGGGTGGTTGGTGGTGTAGTGGGGTGGAAGGGGTGGTTATTTTAAGTAGGGGGTGTATGGGTGGGGATTGATGTGGGGTCATCACAATTTTAGAAATTTGTAGGAATACAAAGGGTTAAGAAGATCTACTGAAGTTCAGTCTAGTACATCGGGGGGGGGGGGGGGGGGGGGGGGGGGGGTGGGGGGGGGGGGGGGGGGGGGGGGGGGGGGGGGGGAGAATCGTTATAGACAAACCACCAATAACTCCCCCTAAAACACATAAACCTATTTTCAACAAATTTAAAATTGATAGTACAAATCAGACCAAACCCATAGTATCAAAGACAGGAATTTTTCATCCAGACTAACCACTAATACATGTGTATCCCACTCAGAAGGTAAGCTCCTCAAAAATTTAACATTTAGATCTTCTGGAGGAGTAACTACACCTAGAATTGCCAATCTACTAACAAGCTTTTGAAGCCTGTTAAAGATAGAATCAAGTGATTCTGAGCTTGAAGCATTGAAGTTTTCATATTGTTGCTTCAGTAGGGCCTTCTGAGTCCTCTTTGTTGCTTCATTCCCTCCAAATCTAGCTTTAATGGCAGCAAACATTGATTGAGCATCAACATACTGGTTAAAGGTAAGTTGATGTTCATTGGGCAGTGCCATGAGCAGAAGACTTCTGGCCTTTACATCATTCTTTTTACAAATCTTTTCTTTAGTAGTAGAGGGCACAATCATCTTCAATGCTGTTGATGGACCAGATTCTGGTGCTGTAACAGGAATAGGTACCCACGAATTTCCATTCTCAATTACCTCCCATAACGCATAATCCTGGATCTAAAAGTACTGCTTGATCCTGATTTCCCACATCTCATACTCCCCGAGTTTGAGCATGGGAAGCTTTGCCAACGCATTGTTCTGAGAATTTTCCAACGTCCCATTGTTCGCCAGATCAAAGTTTTCTCAACACGGCTCTGATACACTTGTTGATCCTAGCCTGATCGATCTTTACTTAGAAAGTGTTTGTGACCTATGAAGAATCCAAAATAACAAAGATTGAGACTTTGTATGTATACCAAGTATAACGGAATCTACATTTTTGATACTCTAATAGTTGTTTATCAATAAACAGTTAATAACCAAACAAAACAATGAACAATGAAGTAATAACAAAATTGCTTCAATATAATTAGAATAATAATACGAGTACTCTTGTAGTACTGGGGTTACAACCTTGAAGCTATCACAATCTATATCTAAAAGTATTCGTCTAAGTGTATATCTATCCTAAACCTAGGATCTCCTTTTTATAGAACACAAGGAGTCCTTTACAAAGATAACTACCTATCTTTTAGGATAGTTACCATCATCCATAATAAATCTCCATGCATACTTATCTCCAAGCTCAACATGCTTAGACCATCAACAGTATTAACTCTTTCTCCTAGCAGTATTAACTAACACCAGCATACAACGTTTTTACAGCATTTTTTGTTTGTACTCACTCCATTAGTACTGTTTAGTTAACCTTTGCAGTATTAAGGTCTGTGAAGATTATTCCTAACGATTCTCGTTCATGCGCCCCACTCATACTTTGATTCTTCCAATTAGAGAAGATGGTGTTTTAACAATCTTAGAAAGGTACTGCAATGAAACGTAGTAGTAACCCCAATCCTAAGAAAAATCATATCGACGGATGGTGTCTATTACTTTCCAATTCTCCCATTCCTCACTCTAGCAATCATAACATACAATTTCTCCTTCCACATAATTCAAACATACTAACTTCAAAAAACACCATGCTCCTCTTCTTAACAAACGACACTGGTGCACCTCACGGAAAATGGACTAGGTCGTATGAAACCCTTGTCAACAACTCTCAAGTGTTCGAAGACAATTCTTGCATTTCTAATGTTGCTGAGACGCTATGGAGACTAGCAACTGACGCGGCTCTATAACCAAATCTATCGGACTCAAACTGTACCATTGTGGGGGTAATCCCGACCCAGTCTTCTTGGAACACCATCAACATAATCCCTCACAACAAAAATATCACCCACTATTTGGTTCATCTACCTTCGCGATCATTACAGCCTATCACTCCTAAGTACGTTCCCCTTGAACCCTAAGTTTCCTACTACCTTCCATCGTATTTCTACCACCTCTCATGTACATACTATCACAAACTTCCTTTTGGACAACCCATACTATTCCCCACAAATCACATCAAAGCATCCACAACTCAACGATATCAAAGAACTCTGATGTGGTTACAACATCGAATAGGATAATAAACGAATATCGATTCAAGGTAGAATGCATATAGGGAGATCCCATAAATGCAAGTAAACGTGGACAAATAGACAAAAAATCCTTTGAAACAAAGATACGAATATGTACCAGTGAAAACTCAACGAAAAGAAAATCAACCAACATACTACAACAAATGAACACATAAAAAATATCAATACGAAAGACGGAAATTCTTATACCAATTATCGACTTTACTCGAAAGACCAAATTAAATAATATTTTTATAAAAATCAGTTTAAATTAAGAAAGCCAATTTAAGTATAAAAATCATTTTAAATAATAATAAAATTGTCTTAAATGTAATCTTTGAAAAATTCATTCTGGTTGTCATAAAAATCTAGAGATGGTTATCTAATGGTGTATCATACCTTACCACTATGAATCACTTTAAACCTGCTTTTTATAATAAAATAAAATCTATTTTACAAAGATCATTTTATACACAGTTTTCTCCAAACACCAACACAATACTCCCAAAGGATTTTTATAATTAGACGTCAATTATAAAATATGTTACTAAAACAAAGGACACCATAATACCAAAAGGAATCGTAAAACACCGTACAGACTCTAACATAATTCTATTGTTTGAAAACGAAAGAAAATACCAGGAACCATATACTCAAAATAAAATCAACGAACTCGTACAAGAAAACTCATGCAAGACGTTACATACCCAAAAGAAAACGTAAGGTCTTATTCAAAATAACGATCAACAAAAAAAAAGCAAACCTAAAAGCGCGATACTATCACGTCAAGCCAACTGGTTAAAGAAAACCAAGGGATATACAAAGAAGGGAGTAATGATCCACACTAATATGTTAGGAACAATTAGTGCTTAAAAGAAACCTTTGATACTCATACAAGTAATCAATGCAACAAAAGAACTAACGAAACGCGCCTATATCCGAAAGAGCAGATTCCGAACAACCAATATACATCGAGACGTCAAATAGGAAAAATCAGGTATCCTTACTAACAAAGTACGATGAAGGGATGCTAAGCTTAGACTTAGGAAATCCGAACAAACAATCGAGCAAACGAGCAACCTTTATAATAACAATACTAGGTATCCACAATTACTAGATAGAAGGGAAACTTACTATCTATACAACTCAACTTAACATATCCTCCAATTAGGGTAAGAGAATAATTCTCTACCCATACCACCATCCTTATCATGAATACACATATCAATAAAAAAACATATTACACTACCATCTTACAACCAAACACAAATAAATGCAATCATGGTCACAAGTCTACGTGTGTGATGCCTTTATAATTATGTTGGCCACCATAATTATAAGTGCCTCCTTTCACACGTGTACTTACTTCCAAGATTACCCATATCAGTTCATATTCACATAAAAGGCACATATACCACATAGCACATCTTAAACCACTCAATACATAGACACATAAAATAATAACTCCATCAAATAACTACTTACTTATATCAAATTGAAATCAAAACGACATAAAGGAACGAAAGTCTCGCAACGACTTCCAAAATACGAAATATCCAAAAGAAATAATCAATAACAACATGACGAGGTAAAGGACGGGATAAACTTATGTTGGGCCTCGCTTGGGTTTGACTTTTCCTCCGCAAGAATCACCCGACTCTGTGGGTCCATCCCTATTACACGCATCCGACAAACGATCAACTATCCTATCTCCTTCGGTTCTAAAGAGGCTCTTTATAACGCTTAAGCCCAGTTGGGAAAACGGTTGCCCCAACGAGACTTCTTACGGGTAGGGAAAAACATAGATAAAATACTAAGAAAGTAATACATATCATATCAGATAATGGTAGGCAAAATAACTAAAATGGCAACTTAGCAAAATACAAGAAATAAAAGCTATGCAAAAATAGAAGGGAGACATAGCAGTTATAGCATTAAACACTTAAGCCTTAAATGCATCTACATGAAGGACCCATAGGTTATAGTCTAGGCTCAACCACCTACTTTTCTATAACCAAAGGCTCTGATACCAATCTATCACACTCCGCCAAGGCGGAAACGCGAGGCGTAACGAGAAAGGATATCATCACAACACAATGGCGTCTATATAGAGAATTCTACATGCAATAAATAAGCAAAGTATAGACATAAAGTGTCATAACAATACCCATAAACTAACCAAATCCAAAAGGCGTCTTTATTGATGAAACGATAGTTCTCGCCAATAGAAAGACATGCAACATTTATTCATAATCCAAACAATGCAAAATTCAAGACAATAAAGCAATAATCTCCACGACATCCTATGGTCTCTTCTATCCTATCCAAAAACACTATCTCCCCTAACTTATTCCTATGTTTGCTACACCTGAAAATGAAGCTACAACGTCAATATAAGTGTTGGTAGAGTCAATAGGGTTAAGACACATAAAAAAACTTCATACAATTAACGTAGATTGACTAAACAATTCATAACAATCATACACTGGGTAGGCGTACCCATCCGATCCCATATCACAACACTGAGTAGGCGTACTCATCCGATCCCATATCACAACACTGAGTAGGCGTACTCATCCGATCCCAAATATGTCACTTACGCACCTAAAAGTCTACCAGCTGGAACTTATACTTAGGCCTGGACCAACACATCATTGAGTCTTATTTCAACCCTTCAGTTGGATTTGATTGAGTAGTAAACACCACTCTCCAACCGAACTCACATACCTCAAAACGCCTCTAATTGATCACAAAGCCATAGAGCGTACCACATAACATATAAACACATAATCACAGCAACTAAAAACATTTAACTCATAGCATCATTTTCACCCCAAGAAAACATAAGAAAAAGGGGCTATGAAACTCACCTGATTGCTTTGCAGCTTCCACAAACACTTAGCACAAATCTAACAACAAACAACACAGTGTACACGCTACTAAGCAAAAGCTTAAGCACAATGTAACAATCATATGATGGATGTATAAGGTGTTTAATTACCTAAATGGGTCACCCCGACACCATGCCCGTCATTAACCAATTCGTTTACACACTTTTTCAAAGTTCTACAATTTACCCGAAAATGCAGAATTTAGTGACACATAATGCTTATTTCTATATCACACCTACTGCGCTTTTATAAATTTTACCAAAAATCACAGGTTCAATATCATGTGTTTACTATCCCCATGATTTTTATGGTCCACTAATTTTATTTCCACTCCATAAAGTGTACCCAAATATAATTAACTTTAAACTATGTCAGTATCGGATTTTATCGCACACTAAAAAGTCCTATACCATAAGAAACGCATACTTAGACTCCAAATCAGAAGCTCTCCTTTAGGGGATTGTTGTTAATAGACACCATATAACTAAACTCATGTTAGTTTTGACTAAACCTAATACATTTTAAGTTGGGGTAAAACCCCTCGTAATCTGACCTAAATCTAACCCGAATTTACTGCTTTGACAAATAGATTTTCTCTGGGGGTGAAGCGCGGAACATTTGTCGATGTACAGATCCCGAACCGTAAAACGCAGGGATTGCAAGTGCGAATGAAGTCGGGAAGAAACGGAGGAGACTCGGTGCTGCAGGGCTACCGAGCATAGACAGGGCAGTGGTGGGACAAAGGCGCATAGCGCAGATGATCGATGTGGCCTATAGCGTACCCAAATGGGTGGGGGGGGAGTGATAAGTTCCGAAACGAGCGCGAGCGAGTGGCGGCCGAGAGCTATGAGCTAGGCAGCAGGAACCTTTCTCAGAGATCTCGCGTGAGAAGAGAGTAACGCAGTTGGAGGCGAGCTGCGAAGGGCCGTACGAGCGCGGGGTAGCAGGCGTCTCAGCCGAACGGCATGGCACAGTGGATGAGGGCGGGTTGGGTGGGTGGTGGTTATGTTGGGGGGTTGGTTGAGGGGTACAGTTTGTACGTGATACACCATAATACAAGGGTGTACACATATTAATACATGATTTTTTGGTGAAGGTGTTTGACATTTCACTAAACTTGGTCTGTGGATCTCATGGCATGTTATTTTAGATACAAAACTATCATCACATAACAAGATTTGGCACACACTTAATCTATCTGTATCGATAACTTAGGAGACGGAGGTATATCTGCATACACTAGCGATTCTACATATACGATATCTGAAGGTATGATTTTATACTTGTACCATTGAAAATCCTATTGTTATGTTCTGATTAACACGAAAGAAGTCTATTCGTCAGGCGGTGCGGCTGGTTAAATAATATTGTGTCAAGTAAGAGAGTTCAGTTGTTTGTTTTCGCGTGTCACGGTTATCGGGTATATCTTATGTCTATAAACTGGGTGAACTTGAGAGCGAACAACTTTGCTTCTCGCGGCAGCTACCGCTTCGCGATCTTAGTCTGTGGATTTTTAGTGAGAGAGAGAGTAGTTAATTATGGGTGAGTAACCTTTAGCAGTGTGAGAGCATAGGTCTACATCTATAGAGTTTTACGTTAGGGTAATTTTTTTTTACTTCAGTATTATTGCAGCCTTGAAATATTCAACGAATACATATAGTTGTTACTATGTTTAATGAAATTTTGGTTAGTTTTTAGAAAAGTGATTCCGGACAAATAAGTGAGTTAGTATTTATAAGGTTTAGAGTCCCAAGTTATAATAAAGTTTTTCCTTTTTCCTTCTCTACTCTCTCTTCTCTCCCGAACCTCTACTATCTATCTACTCACTTTATTTATTGTTTAATTTATTAATACACATTAATTACTTGCATTACCTTAAGTTTTTATAGAAACCTAAGCTTATTTGAGTATACCTTTTTGAGTAAACACAATTTACTAGACTTTTAACATAAATGACTTTTCATTTTTATTTTAACCAAACTTTCCAAAAATAGAAATTCACATTTCATTCTTATTCTAACCATTATTAATCATACATACCCTACTAACACAAAAATACGTATACGTAATAATACTTACACGATGAATCACTAAAACGCTTAAATCACAACATCATTCCATTGTCACCAAAAGTAAACAAAATGAACACGTGACAGTTCATAATGTGATAGTAAGGAGTTTATGTTGTGGTAAAAAATTGTTTATGAATTGATAACAAAATAGTTTTGAAAATTGACCATGGAAACAGTTTATGAAGGACAACGAAATAGTTTATTATGTGATAGTGATATATTTCATAAATTCATAATGTTTTAGTAAGTCGTCCGCATGAATAATTATAGAATTAGAGTAGATTGGCGGAAATTTCACAATACATAGACTTGATAGATAATTTGAAATCGTTTAGTACAACGAAAATTTAAGAGGAAGTACAATGAGATTCTTAAAGGACATAGAGTCTACGATAGTTCAAACTTAAGTTTTACTAGGTAATAGGTCTCTCATTAGATGTTAATGTTAGACGTCGTGGCGCTAGAGTCTCCACGAGCTTTTCCTTTCCAGTACATGTCCACACGGTTCTGAAACTTCACTATTGGACAATTACTCTTGTAGTGTCCCAGACTTCCACACTCATAACAGGTGAGAGTTCATTGATTCCTAGCAGTAGTAGGTGTTCTACAATTTTAGGTTATGTGGCCAACCTTCTTGCAATTTCCACACTTTACAGTGCATGGTCCATTATGGTGAAATTTGCACTGGTTGCACAGAGGTAGAGATCCAGCATATGCCTTCTTGTTGATTGGTCTAGTAGTGTGTGCTCTAGGCACCTTATGCCCTTTGTTTTGTTGGCTCGAGCTTCCATTGTGGTTACTTTCCCACTTCCTCTTGTTTCTAGCATTCTTTGCTAGATTGTCTTCTTCTTGTTTGGTCTGGCTCATTGACTTGCGGGCCATGTTGGTTTTTGTCTCATAAATAGCAATAGCCTCGATAGCATTAGCCACTCGTTGGGCTACAACCTGCTCAATTTCCTCAACACTCATCCCTTGATTAACAGTTGTCATTGTTCTTCAAAGTTGAAAGAGTAATAAGATGAGATTAGTTTAGTTATCTAAGTCGTGCTCCGAAAATAGAGTGTTGTGAGATGATGTATGGTAAATATGAATATGCGCTCATGGCATAAATAAATGATGGTAAAATATCATATTTGATAGCTTATGTTTAGGTAGCGTTTAGGACCTACGAGCTTATCGTACTACCTCGCCTAAAGAAATGTTCTAGTATTTATATAATAACCCTTATATAAATAATTGTAGAGTATGTGTAAAAGAATGTAAACTCATCTTTGTATATATATGTAAGACCCTCATAGTAATGTACGTACTATAATATGAACACGTATATG
Organism: Tanacetum coccineum; assembly: GCA_026074375.1. Taxonomy (NCBI): domain Eukaryota; kingdom Viridiplantae; phylum Streptophyta; class Magnoliopsida; order Asterales; family Asteraceae; genus Tanacetum; species Tanacetum coccineum. The sequence goes on from BQNB010010268.1 coordinate 84,124, forward strand.
AATCGTGTAAGCATCTAGTATGACCAACTAATGCAACAACTATTGTATGTATGTCCCGTGAAAAACCCCTTTGTATGAATGCAATGTTTGAAAACGGTTATAGTCCAGCAAAAATATTTGACCTGGTTCTCTATAACCTTGGCTCTGATACCAATCTGTAACACCCCCAAATAGGGTCGCAGCGGAATAATGTGTCCGGGAGCGTTACTTCATAGATCAATAGCACAAGATATGAGAACGACCTCTAAAAGTATAACACCCT
>BQNB010010269.1:0-47164 GCA_026074375.1 Tanacetum coccineum
GACTGGTGTAATTATTAGAATTTTAAGATAAAATGTGAAATTGTATGTCGACCATATGAACGGTTTATGTAATTATCCCTATGAACTATTATCTATCAATTGCTCGTGCCACCAAAAATATAAATCACTAAAATACAAACACATGGCATTCAAAAAAAGAAAAAAAATGCATACATAAGCTTCATTGTTACCGTGAATACATCAAACCATAACTTTCATATAACATGACTAAAAAAACCTCTCCTCACAAACGCGTCGTATGTGATGAAATAAGAGAACTCAGTCAATGGACTAACCAACATCAAAAGTTGGTTGTTAATGTGTGCGAGTTGTGATTTTGTTTTTTGTGACATATACTTGTGTATAAGTGGTCATATATAGGTGGTGATGTTAGTAGTCTTATTACACCTTATGGGCAGTGTAGTGAAAAGATGATGTGACGTTGAATTATTGATGGTTATGTTGGTCATCACTATACCTAATTTAAAACCGCTTAAAACTTTGTTACTTGGTATTCTTTGATAAGAACATAGTTTTTACGAGTGTTTTAGTCCATGGTCTCATCTTTTTATAAAATTTAACATGGGTTTCTTTAAAAGATAACTAAACAACATGTTATTCCATTTAAGTTAGTGACCTAAAACTAGAAAGTTAAGATAACTAACTCATGGCTTGTAATAATGTCAAGAACACCAGTTTTGACAAGTAAAAAGGATAAACCAGTAAAGGGCACAAAACTAATTTTCAACGTTTAACTCTTTATGTTTATTAAGAATTATACCTCATTGTATGCGGAACTACAATGGCGATTGAATGACAATGTGTGTGTGTGTGATCTCCTCACTAACAACTTTGCCTAAACCTAAAGTGTTATGCAAAGCTGACTACTATGCTAACCAACTAACCTTGCTCCGAGACTTAGTAGATATCAGAGGAGTATGTGTTTGTGAAAGATACAACTTTGAATGCACAAAACTTAACCTACTCTTTTACAAGGATTATCTATTTATACTACTTAGGTAGGGTCATACCTACATGTGTGATAAGTGAGTGTCCCAATGCTGATAGGCTAGTGCATATTGTATAACTTTGTCTCTATTACAATTCTAATCTAAGTATGAGACAAACACACTTTCTAAGGTCAGTGATGATACTGACCTTGTATTTATACCTTATTCTGGATAGTTTGACTTCAGGTGTCTAAGAGCTTGGACTTATCCTACTTCAAACTATCCCGCCTATTTTTAAGGAACTTTTCTTTAGTGTCTTCTAGTTGTTGGAGATCGTATGGGGTTCAGTGAGTCTATTGCCACAACTCATTGAACCCATCACCTTCTTCTTCGGCTCAGGCTTTATTCACTGAGAACCGCCTCACTAAATGCTAGAGTCTTTTTTATAGACTCAGGCTGGGCACTTAAAGGCAACTCACTGAGTGACTGTTCACTCAATGACCTTGAATTGTTAAAGGTTATCTAACACTTAGGATATTTTGTATTCAAATCCAAGTGAAAGATCATTTGGCATTGAATAGGCCTAACAATCTTCCCCTATTTGGATATAAATATAGCCTAAGTGTTATCAGTGTAAGTGAGTAAATACAATTTCTTCTTACACTGAGTCTAAAAAGAGATTAAGGGATATTAATAACATAAAGTACTTCATTCATAGTGGATTACAAGTCTACCATTCTATTACAAAAAAATAATACAAAATAACATAAAAGTACTCAGTCCAGCTTGTATCCTAATGCTTCTAACTTCACCCTCTTTAACTTTAACTTTTCCTGATCAGGGTGGTTTCCAATCAACTCCCTCAGCTTTAAGCAGAGCCTCTAGTTTTCAGGAGTGGTAATTTTGGAAGCCATCACTAGGTAGGTCAGCAAGGTTTATATGAAAACTTTATGCATGTCATTCATTCTCTAAAATGCTTCACCACTAAAGACATCAATGGAGAACAATCCATACTTAGGCTCTTCAATGACCATGTTGTTGACAAATGGAACACCCTTAGGAAGATTTATGTTACACTCTAACCCAAGAATTCTGATTTCAGGCTCTAATTCCATATGCTTCCTTTTCCTTCTTGAGTATTAAGATTAAGCTTGAGCAGGGGCAGGAAGAGCTGACTGAATTCTAAGTTCTTCAGGGATTTTGTTCAGTCTTTCATATCTCTTCCCCAGAGATATCATTAATTCACCAACACTTTTGTTCTTTTTCTTCTCAATGATGGGACCAAGTTCATCTAGTTCAGTTATTCCAAAGTCACCAAACTGAAAAGGGTTATGAACTTCAAAGTTCCTTCTATCAGTGCCTTTATAAATAATGATTACTGCAGGCTTTGTGTTGGCATGAATCTTGACATCAGTAATTGGTTCAGGTTTCAGTTTGTAGGTGGTTGTCCACATATATTGATCAAGTCTCTTTTTTTGAGCTCCATAGCTTTCTTAACCTTTTGAGAGTGTTCTTTGTTTAAGACTTTCAACTCAGCATCCTGAATCTTTTTGAACTCCTGACCACCTTTTTCACTTCCAAGGATTTTGGGATCAAAATCTACTTTGGTGGCTTCTTCTTGAACAACCTTTATCAACTCAAGCTTGCTCATAGCCAATAGCTTTGCTTCCTCAACAGCTTTCTTGATTTTATCTTCTTTTTCCATGTGTTCTTGAATTTCATCATCAATGAGCTGATACATCTTCCCATGAATCATATAAGGTACTCGAACTGGTTCATCATGATTAGGATGAAAAACAATTGAGGCTTTGACAAGCTTCTTTGGTGATTCAATGTCATCAGTGACTATACCTTTCCCTTTATCAACTTTGGGAGCCACTGGTGGAATTTCAGGTTGCTCAGGTGAAGTGATATCAATCTCTAACCCAGATGATAATCTAATGATTTCAGTTTCAGGCTTGGAAACTAGAAACTCAAGAGTTGTATCAGTGAGTGTTGGTCTTTAGGAGAGTTTAATTAATCCAATTTTAGGATTGGGTCTTGTTATTGGGATGACAGTTGATATTGGAATTGCTCTAGATGCTCTTGCAGGCTCTTCCTCAACTATCTTAGTTCTTGCATCTTCAGGCTTCTTTGTTGTAGTGACAATTTACATTGGCTCCCCCTCAGTGTAAGAGGAAGGTTTTTTCCACACAACAACTTGCTTCTCTAAATTCTCTCCCTAATAGATGCATAGACTTCAGGCTGTGTAGCTGTTGGAATAGAAGCACTGCCTAAGGGGGTGGAGGAAGACATTTCCATTTCCTTAAATACTTGAAGCATCTCAGTCATCATCCCTTTGATTAAAGAGATATCAGCTTGCATAGTGACTTGAGTGTGCTCAATTTTGGTGATTCTTTAATGGAAACTTGGAAAATTGATGGCCTTCAAACTGGTGGCGATTTTAGTGAGCATGGTAGAATTCTAAATATAACCTTCAGCTACCCTGAGAAGTCTTTGATTAAATTCAGGCTCTTCTTTTAGCGACTCAGATATGCTAGCACACTAAGTACTCAAGGTGCGAAGAGTAGACCGAAAAGCATCCAATTTTGTGATGACCTCTGGCAGGTGAGCATTTCTGAGCAACTCAATGATATTGGTGATATTTCTAGAGATTATGGTGTTAGACTCAGTCATCTTTTTCATTTCTTCCTTGAGAGCAGGGTCAGCCTCAAGAGTTTCAGAGATTATATTTAAAGATTTCAGAAACGTGGCTCTTTCATCAACTCATACCTTACTGATCTTGTCAAGGTTGGACATTTTTTCCTAGATAAGCTTGTCAGTCTGAGCCCCGTGATCAACATTCTCTTCATAATATTCAATGAAAGCCCTAAAATGAGCATAGAAGGAAGCAGCCTCTTCATGCTTTGTCCAATTATCTTCTGCAACTTGAGCATATAGAACTTTTGAAATATGTTAAATATTTTGGACCAATACCCTTTCAGTGATTGGGATGAAGTTATCATAAGGTCTGAAAGTTTCTAAGCATGAAGAGGACACATAATCAGATGCATCAGTGTCCTTGGCATGAGAAGATTTAGGTTGTTCCTTGTGAGGAGTAGGAGACTAATGCTCTTCAATTGGAATTTTAGTTGATTATTCTTTGGAGGGTTTAAGAGACTGGGTTTCATATTTATCAGCTTGATGGATATCTTCATCCATTTCATCACCAGCCTCAAACTCATCATCTTCACTCTCAGAAAGATCATCATCAGGAAAAAAACAAGGCTTGAATATCAGCAGCAGTTGTGAGTGACAAGCTTTGAGTACCTGGTTCTACTTCAGAAGAAGTCTTGACTTTGTTTTTGGTCAGGGACCGATACCTCAATCTAGTGGACTAGGTCTGGTCCACATGGTACTAAACATCATTCCCTAAGAGATCAGTAACATGAGGGGTTTGTCATTCCGTATCAGCGAGTGGTTTTAATCTCTCTGAGTCTTTGTCCTCACGTGGCCCTTCAGGTAAAGGCTTGGTTTTACCAGTACCTTCATCAGAAATCGTGGAAGGCAATCCCTTATCAACGGGCTAAATGTTTCCCCCTGAGTCTTTGGGATTAATAGTTGTACCCTCAGGCAAAGGTTGTGATTTACAAGTTCCCTTATCGAGTGGAAAACGGGATCCCTTAACAACGAGTTATGTACTTCTCTCTGTATCTTGGGGATGAGCAGTTTGTCCTGAGGAGACTGATTAGGTTTTCTCAGAATCCTCCGTTGGCACACTGGGTGGTGTTACTTGGGTCTCAAGGGTGGTCGTTTTGGGCTTGGCATGTTTCCTCTTTTGAGGATGTGAACTCGAAGCCTCAGGGCCCCGTGTCTTTAGTGGGGGTTGAGACACAATCTGTGTCTTCCTCTTCTTCTTCTTCTTTCCAAAAGCAAGGAGTATGGACACTGAAGTTTCAAGATTATTTACAACAATCATTGAGGTCGTCAATTCTATTTCAGTGACTTTGGATGGGTCTTTAGAAAAATTTAAGTTACTCTGGACCCCAGGTAAAAACCCAATTTTTTGGTCCTGAGCATATTCAGTACCCAGTAACTCAGCCAAAACATAAGAAATAAACCTAGGATAGGAAACGTATTTCAACATAGACATCTTTGTGAGGACTTGGTTACGAGATGCACTGTTAACATGATCTTCGACCTTGTCAACAATTGTCCCTTTTGTGAGGAAATAATAGGCTATGAGTTATTGATTGACTTTACTTGTCAGGGAGGAGTAATTACCCGCAAGGATCTAAATAACAATGGTAAAAATAGGCTCATATAAGCCACAAGGATGGCAGTCTTTTGATTGGTGTTCTATTTAACAGGTCGTGCTCAGTTGCAATCTTGGCCAGCTTCTGCCTTTTATCAGCCATCTTAGGGGATCGGGTGAGACACATATGGTGCTTTGGATATAATGTCAGACTCAGTAGTCTATCACAAGAATTTATAGTCAAGTGCGCGTGTGGCCTTCTTGTCCATTCAACATTTGAAAATTGACTCTTGTACTCTCCTTCTCAGTAGGCGAGCCATAGAGTTATCAGTGGAGGGTTTGGGTCATTTTGCACAGAAGTTACACCAAATCTCCCTAGAAGTTTTGTGTATTCAACTGAGGGGTACGAGGAGTTTTGTAAAAGCCTCCGCCAGAGGACAGTTTAGCAAAAAACTTGCAAATGTATTTGTAGGCTGGGGCACTTTGTGGGTAATTACAATTTTCCAAAAAGTGGTTTGAAGTGAAAACAAAACTATAGTATCTTACAGCTTCCAGTCACCACATTAGGAGCAAATTTCAATTCTTTTTTGAGTCTGCCACGATTTTTTTAAAGTTTTTGAGTGTTTTTGATTAGGACATATGGCAATATCTAAAGCTTTGATATGTCTATTGATATTTTGCTTAATTGGTATATACTAAATACGGGATTTTGCCCAATAAAGCCCATAAATGCCAAAAGGAATAGAAAATGTGTGCTTTGGATGTCAATTGTGCTAGGAAAAGGATTGAATAGACAAAAAAAAAAAAAGAAGGCAAAATAACGATCAAAAAATCATCAAGAAACGGGAAAAGGACAAAGAAGGATTGAAAAGACAAAAAGAAGCAAAAACGATCAAAAACCAACAAGAAACGGGAAAAAGACAAAGAGTCAAGAGCAAGACAAAGAAATCAGCCAGAAATCACAGCCGGATCAGCCCGACACAGTCAAACTCAGTCAAAGAAAGGAATAAAGAAAGTCAAAGAGTCAAATTACAAGTCAAGGGGCCAAAGATGTCAAGTATTCAAAGATTAAAGAGCTTATGAGAAGTTTTAAAGATCAAAGGATTAAAGTTGCCAAAGAGTGAAAGTTGCTTTATAAAGAAGAAAAGAAAGAAAGCAAGTACAAGGGCCAATATTGCATTTCTCAAACTTGTTTTACACTAGCTTGGGCGGAAACAAGGTGCAAGGACTGAAAATGTCAACAATCCAAACTTTCAAACAATACACCCCGCTTTTGTCGCAAACAGAATAACAACCCAACAACTCTTAACAACTTTTCCCGCCAAAAATCAACACAACCCAATCCCGAAATTTCCCTCACCCCGCTCCTTTTCTCTTATAAATTTCGTTCATAACACTCTCCCCACTCACAAACCAACACGTGGCAAGCCCCTATTGGCCATGACACCTCACTCAATTGATCAAACGGCTCAAATTCGACTTCAAAGGATCAAGGGCTGTGATTTAAAGGAATCCTCTAGAAATCCTTCCCTCTCTTCACCTCTTCTCTATAAATAGCACCCTAGGACTTCATTTTTCTGTTGTTGATTTTTGTTTTAAACTTTTACTTTGTAATTCTTCAATTTTAAGCAATTTTTCTTTCATTTTAAGCAAATACGATTTAAGCTCTTGTACCTTCTCTCTTTAGACTTGTATTTCACAATTCTAGTAATGTCAATTCAATTTACAAGTGTTTGTGTACTTTGATTTCATATTCAAGTCGAATTAAGCAAATAAGCTCTTAATAAGCTCATTTGAGCTTATTCCTTTTTCATAAGCTCAATTTTAATCAAATTTTGTTGTTTAAGCTTTCCTTTACTCATTTTTACCTATTTACATTAAAAACATGATCACTTGAAAACATTTGAGTTCATTTTGGGAAGCAAAGAGCTAATAAGCTCAAATTTCAGCTTATTGTGATTTCTAAGGGTTAGAGGCTTGCATGTTGCCATAGGTTCACATAGACTCTTCATTGGATGTCTAATGGTGAAGAAGAATCGTCACATTCAGGTTCTTTTTCATATTTAATTTTGGCATACTTCTTTCAGTTACTTCAACAATTTGCTTATTGCCTTATTTTGTGCCTAATTCTTCTTAAATTTGTTGAGATAGTTTTAATAAGCATTTGCTGTAAACCTTGGAAGTAGAATTCATCTTAGTTTACATTTTGTTAAAATCTGTTATAAAAAGTAGTATAATAAGGCATAGAGAGAAAGTGGTTTTTGCTTATAATAAGTTGTAGGTGTAATGATTCTAATAGCTTATGTAGATGATTTTTTAGGAAAGTCGATATAAAGATTAGTTGAGTTAGTGTTAAAATTGACGCCTTTAAGCGTACTATAGCTTTGACAGTTAAATAAAGGAGTGTTTGGATTATGTTGTTTTTGACTCCTAAAGTCAACAATAAACTTTCAATTCATGTTAAACATTTGAGTTTTCTATAGTTAATAAGTTTTAAGCAGGATTTTAGAGTTAGTGTTCAAAATAACAAAGTTTACTTTTAGTTTCAAATTTGATAGCCAGCACAGGGCACATTTTAACATGTGTAGGTTTTTAGATTTTAAGGATTTTACAAAAGCCTTTATAGAGTTAAGGTTGTGTGGGCTGTTTTAGATTCATTAAGTGAAGGAGTGGCCTCAACGTTTAGTTGTCTTTGAGTGCTTGCAAATGGCATCAGTTGCCAAAGTGCTTTTATAGCAAAGCCTATTTATCATCAGGCATAATAATTGCCATTTCCCTCTTTGAAATTTCCTCATTTCCTGTTAGAGTTTTACAAAACCTTTTACCTAGGTTGAGTAGAGTAAGATAGCTTTTGTGATTCCAAATTTCGCACTATCGTCCATTTAATTAAGCATTTTAGCTTTTTTGAAAGCTCAAAATAGTTTGAATCCTAAACTTGAATTTTGCAGGTTTAATTTTATTAAAATTTTTGTTTAAAGCTTAATAATTTTTGTTTAGTAGATTCTTTAGCATACATCTTTAAGCTACATAGATCCTCTTTTAGGTTTTGAGCTTTCATCAGTTTTAAGCTCTTTATAGAGCAAAAATCTAAAAAGTCCTCACATATAAACTACTTTCTGTGACATGAAACTTTTTGCTTATTTTTCAGTTCTTCGTGCGTCTACCTCTATGTGAAGTTGTCTTTATTAAAGTTTTTAGAATAGCTCGGTTGTCAACTTTGTAGTTTTAAGTTTTTGATACTTACGACGTCCAATTTTTCTATTAGGCTAAATTAAGGCCAAATTCAGAGGGTCTCGTTAGCGTCTTCACTTAAAGATTAGGGTTAATAGTTTTTCTCTATTGTGAAATTTTCTTATTTCGCCGCCTACCTTTATTTTTTGTTTCATCTCTGTCATTCCTACTCTGTTTTCTAAGTATAATAAAAGTTTAATATTTTTAAATTTCAGTTTTAATAAATTAGGGTTTATCTTTTAATTGATCAAATTAGAGTACAATTAGTTAATAAAAATTGGGGCTTTTTGTGCCTTTGCATTTCTGCATCCTTTTAGTGTTTTAAAATCATTTTTCTATATTTTTCTCATTAAATAATAGTATTTTTAGGAATTTAAAATAAGATTTATTAGAATTTACTTTTTCTTAGAAAATTCATTTAAAAATAGAAAAAATAGTTGAAAAAATTAAAAGTCTTTTTGCATTTAATTTTCATTTTATATCTAGGTATTTTTGAAAAATAAAAGAAATTTTTAGTGTTATTTTTAGTAAAAAGTTCTATTATTGATTAATCATTAAATTCTTAGAAAATTCATAAAATAATTCAAAAATTTATAAAAATTCTATTCTTTTTCCTACAGATTTTCATTTTCAATTTGTAAGTGTTTGGTATTAAATTGTTTAAAAGTCGTGTTTTTTAGTTTTTAAATTTCAGTTTTAACTGCTGTTTATACGTTTTGTGATTTATTAATTTTGTTATCTAGGTAATGGTTTTTCATTTCTTGCTTTAAATTGTGTAAGTATAATCAACAATTCAAAATCCTTTTATCATTCTATGCTCTGAATACGACTATTCAAATTCTTCAACTTCACGATTCTCGCTTGGGACATCGGACCGGGGGATAAGTAATCCGGAAATAACATATACGAATTTGTTTTCTTTTGTGAGATCTTTTACCTTTATATTTCTCTTGGTGAGAAGTTATCTTTGGAAAGAATTCTTTACGAGATTAAATAAACTCTTTAACGTTATTAAAATTGTTAAATGTTATCGTTGTACATTAGATGTTCAACGGATGAGTCGATATGTTATCGTTGTACATTAGATGTTCAACGGATGAGTCGATATGTTATCGTTGTACATTAGATGTTCAACGGATGAGTCGATATGTTATCGTTGTACATTAGATGTTTAACGGATGAGTCGATATGTTATCGTTGTACATTAGATGTTCAACGGATGAGTCGATATGTTATCGTTGTACATTATATGTTCAACGGATGAGTCGATATGTTATCGTTGTACATTATATGTTCAACGGATGAGTCGATATGTTATCGTTGTACATTAGATGTTCAACGGATGAGTCGATATGTTATCGTTGTACATTAGATGTTCAACGGATGAGTCGATATGTTATCGTTGTACATTAGATGTTCAACGGATGAGTCAATATGTTATCGTTGTACATTATATGTTCAACGGATGAGTCGATATGTTATCGTTGTACATTAGATGTTCAACGGATGAGTCGATATGTTATCGTTGTACATTAGATGTTCAACGGATGAGTCGATATGTTATCGTTGTACATTAGATGTTCAACGGATGAGTCGATATGTTATCGTTGTACATTAGATGTTCACGGAAGTGTCGGTTATGTTATCGATGTACATTTATATGTTCAACGGGATGATGAGTCAATATGTATGTTATTACATTAGATAGTTCAAACGGTGAGTCGATATTGTTATCGTTGTACATTAGATGTTAACGGATGGGCGATTATGTTATCGTTGTACATTTATGTCAAACGGATGAGTGATATCTGTTTTCGTTGTACATTTAGATGTTCAACGGTATGAGTGCTTGTTATCGTTGTTACATTAGATGGTTCAACGGATCGAGCTCGATATGTTATCGTTGTACATTAGATGTTCAACGGATGAGTCGATATGTTATCGTTGTACATTATATGTTCAACGGATGAGTCCATCAAGTTTCGTTGTAACATTAGATGATTCAACGGATGTGTCGATCTGTTACTCGTTTGTACATTAAGGGGGGGGGGGGGGGGGGGGGGATTTTGTTCAACTGATGAGGCGATAATGTTATCGTTGTACAATATTATGTTCGTACGGATGAGTCGATATGGTTATCGTTGTTCATTATATGTTCAACGGATGTATGATTCGATTATGTTAAGTGTACATCTAGATGTTCAACGGATGAGTCGATTGTTATCGTTGTACATTAGATGTGTCACACGGATGAGCGGATATTGTTATGTTGTACATTATAGTTTAACGGAATGATCGGTATGTTTTTCGTTGTACATTAGATGTTCAACGGATGAGTCAATATGTTATCGTTGTACCATTAGAATGTTCAAACGGATGAGTTCGTTTATTATCGTTTTACATTATATGTTCAACGGATAGGTCGATTATGTTATCGTTTACATTAGATGTTCTACGGATATGATGTCGATATGTTATGTTATAATAATAGATGTTCACGGAGATGAGGTCGCTATGTTATCGTTGTACATTAATATGTCACGGATGAGTGATTATGTTATCGTTGTACATTAGATGTTTAACGGATGAGTCGATATGTATGGGTTTCATTAGGTGTTTAACGGATGATCGATATTTATCGTGGACATTATTTGTTTTAACGGATGAGTCGATATGTTATCGTTGTACATTATATGTTCAACGGATGAGTCGATATGTTATCGTTGTACATTAGATGTTCAACGGATGAGTCGATATGTTATCGTTGTACATTAGATGTTCAACGGATGAGTCGATATGTTATCGTTGTACATTAGATGTTCAACCGCGAAGTCGATATGTTTTCGTTGTACATTTAGATGTTCAAGGCATGAGTCAATCAATATTTATCGGTTGTTCTTTATATGTTTCAACGGGATGAGTCCATATGTTATCCGTTGTTACATTAAGATGTCAAACGGGATGAGTCGATATGTTATCGTTGTACATTAGATGTTCAACGGATGAGTCGATATGTTATCGTTGTACATTATATGTTCAACGGATGAGTCGATATGTTATCGTTGTACATTAGATGTTCAACGGATGAGTCGATATGTTATCGTTGTACATTAGATGTTCAACGGATGAGTCGATATGTTATCGTTGTACATTATATGTTTAACGGATGAGTCGATATGTTATCGTTGTACATTAGATGTTCAACGGATGAGTCGATATGTTATCGTTGTACATTAGATGTTCAACGGATGAGTCGATATGTTATCGTTGTACATTAGAAAGTTCTCGGATGAGTCATTTGGTGATCGTTGTAATTTTTGTTTAACGGATGAGTCGATATGTTATCGTTGTACATTAGATGTTCAACGGATGAGTCGATATGTTATCGTTGTTCATTATATGTTCAACGGATTAGTCGATATGTTATCGTTGAACATTATATGTTTAACGGATGAGTCGATATGTTATCGTTGAACATTATATGTTCATCAGAAATTAAAACTATCTTACAATTATAAATTATCCAAATACTAATTAAACACAGATTTACATGAGACTACTAGCTGGTATCATTCCTATTTTCCTAGTCAATTCAGAATGCTTATGAAATGCTAAAGCCTTCGTAAAAGGGTCAGCTAGGTTGTCATCTGTGTCAACTTTTTCTATCCTTACATCACCCATTTCTATGGTTTCTCGAAGATAGTGAACTTTTGCGCGAAAATGTCTTGCACCTTTAGTGATTCCATGATCTTTCGCTATTGCTATGGCTCCAATACTATCACAATACATATTTATTGTTGACTGGAAAAGCACCCATAAACAACCCTGTAGGTTTGAGTGAATCCCTTTGCTACAAGACGAGCTTTAAAAGTGTGTACTGAACCATCCATGTCAGTCTTCTTTTTGAAGAGCCATTTGCTACCAACGGTTTTGCCGTTAGGAGGAAGATCAACTAAGTCCCAGACTTCGTTGTCTTTCATGGATTGCATTTTCACATTCATCGCATCAAGCCATTTGTCAGATTCAGGATCCAGCAATTCGGCTTTATAGTTAGCGGGTTTACCAAGATCCCCCCAACTCATGCTCCTTACCATCAACGTGTAAACACATTCGATCTGGGGCACGGGGGGCGGCTTGTCCTAGGGGAATATTTACGATGGGATGATATCACTTTGTGGTTCATCAATTTCTTGTCATTCTTTTCCATGATTAAGATTGTGTCTATAGAAGGATGTGTACGTATCTTCTTCTTGAATTATTTCAAGATCTTTTAGACTCTCACTTGCTTCTTGAGTCATAAGAATATTCTCAAGGAATTCAGCATTCTGAGAAACAAATATTTTGTTCTCAGGTGGGTAGTAGAAAGAATAACCCATTGTTTCCTTTGGGTATCATATGAAGATACACCTAATAGATCTGGGTTTTAATTTGTCAGGTTTGGTAAGAGTATCTCCCTTAACAAGTGCCTCACAACCCCAGACTTTTAAGTAAGACAACTTAGGGGTTTGCCAATGCCATAATTCATATGGTGTCTTTTCAACCTTCTTAGTTGGAACCATGTTGAGAATGCGTGCAGCAGACTCAAGGGCATAATCTTAAAAGGACTTTGAAAGAGTTTTTGACTCATCATGGAGCTAACCATATCTAGTAAGGTTCTATTTCTCCTCTCAGACACTCTATTGTGTTGTGGCACGTAAGGAGGAGTGCGATGGGCAATAATCCCATAATCTTTTAGATGATCCAAAAACTCTTGACTCATATATTCGCCTCCACGATCAGAACATAGCGATTTAATGGTCTTCCTGAGTTGATTTTCTACTTCCTTTTGAAACACTTTAAAAGTTTCAAACACTTCATGTTTATTCTTTAACAAGTAAACATAACCATAACGACTACAGTTGTCAGTGAAAGTGACAAAGTAGCTAGCTCCTTGTCTTGACAAAGTTCTAAATGGGCCACATACAGGGGTGTGTATTAGTCCAAGTAGATCTTTAGCCCTTTCCACTTGATGTGTATAAGGTTTTCGTGCCATCTTTTCAAACATGCATGAAACGCATTTCTCAAAAGACTGGATGTCAGTTGAGTTAAGAAGTCCATCATGTTGCAACTTCTCAATACGTTTCTTGCTAATGTGTCCAAGACGACAGTGCCACAAGAGAGAAGAGTCCAAGTTGATCTTGGCTCTTTTATTGCTAACAGCATACATAGAACAATCATTTGTATTAGAATTAGACCAATCAATTTCAAAGATACCATTCCTTGGAATAACACTAAATTAAACGACATTATTCCTAGAAACTAAAATTGTATTATCATTCTCAAAATGGTTAATAAAACCATCGTCATACAAATGGGAAACTGAAATGATTCCTCTAGTGATAGAGGGAGCATAATGACAATTGTGTAAAACTAAAACTAAACCACTAGGGAGACACAAGTGATAAGTTCCAATAGCTTCAACAGTTGCATGATGACCATCGCCCACATACAGACTTAAAGCTCCTGGCTTCAGCTTCCTACTTCCCCTGAGACCCTGAGTAGTTATACAGATGTGAGTACCACAACCCGTATCATAAACCCAAGTATTATTAAGAAAAGTATAGAGTTCTATGGTGAAGATACCTGAAGTGCTAGCTCCTTGAGATAGCTTCTTGTTCTTCAACAACTCAGCAAGATATTGGGGACAGTTCCGCTTCCAATGACCTACATCACCGCACTAGTGGCAGATCGAGTCCTTAACTGGATTATCCTTCTTTGGTGGAGGGGGAATCTTGGGCTTAGGAGCATAAGCGAGCTTAGACTTCCTTTTCCCTTGATTATTTTCCCTAGCAGCCAATTGCGGTTTTTTATTTTTAGAGCTTTCCTGCTCTAATTGCATGTAGTGCAGCTTCTTTCTTTGGTAGAGTTTGCACATGTAGCTTAAGCATGGCATGCAACTCAGTCACGGTCTTCCCCAGACCATGTATATTATAATTTTGCACAAAACTGTCATATTCCTTTCTCAAAGAGACCAAAATGAGGCTCACTGCAAGGTTTTGAGTCATGGCATGACCGAGACGTTCCAAATTGTCTATATAAATCTTCATTTTGAGAACGTAAGAGCTTACAGACTGTCCTTCTTCCTGTGTGCACGCGTGAAACTCTCTCACGGTCTGAAGAAGTTCCTGCTTTGCCTGTTGTGCATACAACGTTTTTAGTTCCTTTAGCATGTCATATGCACCAAGTTGTTCCAGATTCTTTTGGATATCTGGGTCCATGGTCATAAGCATTAGACTAGCAATTTCCTTTGAAGCCTTGACCCAAGCAGTATGGGTGTTAAGGACATCCGGAAGAAGTACTTGTCCAGCTGGAGGAACTGGCATAGCAGGTATTGGCTGCTCCAAAAATGGTAACTTATCTTCAACTGATAGCACAATCCGAAGATTGCGGTACCAGTCAATAAAGTTAGGTCCAGTCAATCTTTGCTTCTCAAAGAAAGCCCTGAAAACCGAATTGTTTACGACTGTGGTAGTCATCTACAATCAGAAAAAGTTCAAATGAATTAGTATTTTTGATAATTAAATTCTTAAAAGAATTAACTACCCAATTAATTACTAATAAGACTAAGATCCAACTTGACCTCCCACTTATTACCGGAGGTCTGACCAGCGTATAAACAAGTGGGGCAAGAGGTAAGCGACGAGCGTTAATTGCATTGTAAATGCAACTCTTAGATTTATGAGACACATGACTTTAGTAAATCATATAGTAATGTCATGTACATGTTTTGTCTCATCTTATGCCTCGGGTCCGAGGTCTGACCAGGTAACTCGATTTAAGTCCACCAAAAAAGAACGTGCGAAAATTGACATAGATCTGACCTATGAAAAAATTCGCCATGGGTTGGAGAGACCCTGAGGTCTGACCAGAGAAGTCAAACCAAATGCACGTGTTCTTAGTTTGGTTGGCATAGACTTAAAATTTCACATAGGGGTATACACATAAGTTTAAGAAAACATGTGTCAAAAGGTGTACAAAGAAGCATGCAAAACATCTTTGTAGCACAAGTTAAGAAAACGTTTTGTTAACATCATCCTATCAAAAGTTCTCGGTAGCTCCATTGAACGCACAAAGAAGCGGAGAAACGGGTCAGCGAGAAGCTTATTAAAAACCCGACTTCTTTAGAGAAACAAATGTCCCGCCTTATACCTCTCTTATAGTTTGTTCAAATGGATGAGCCGATTTAACAATTGACTTAGATGTGATTAGATTGTTAAGAAAAACCCTTTGTTAACATAGTTTTTATTATGTGCTAATATCGCGGGAAACATTACAAATTGATCAAACCCTATATTGTACTTTTGCATGTGTCCGGAGACACAAGTTCTTCCAATAATTGCCTCATATGCCGAAGCATGTAGTGGCGCAGGAAAAGATTAAAGATCAATTTAACCCTAGAAGTCTACTAAAGCCATGGTCAATTAAGCCATGGTACAATAGTGATTCATCATATGATAGAAGCTTAAAAACTTTTCTAAGTAAACAGGTTTCATAGTTTAATGTCCATATTACTTTTCATAAAAACGATTTTTACACATAACACATAGCAGGTCATAAGGATTATATAATTTTTGTGTGTAATTAAACAGACAAATTTAAACCAAGTTTCTCTTTAAGTATTAGTCCGTTTAGAGTTTCAAAAAATCATTTGCATATAGTCATAAGTCACACGGAGTATAAACACATAAGCACATAAACAGACAGAAAGAGGGGATAAGGTGAAGACAAACTCTATATCGAAAGCAGTAAATCATATAATACTCTGAGTTCTCTAAGTGAGTCTTCCCCAAACGGAGAACCAAAAGACTCTCACTAGGTTTTCAACTTAGTACACAGATCGCCACATGCATCCTATAGTATGATTGCGTGAGTCTTGAGGCCGAAAAAAGAATAGAAAAAGAAAGACTTAATTAACTTTTAATTTAGATCTATTCGTTTTAATCTCTATTAACTAGTAATAATATCAAGATTCTAGGTTTTATTTATTCTTTATGGCAAAAATTGCATATTATTGTCATAATTTTCAGTCAAAACAATAAATAAAAAATTTTCCTAAGCAGATCTAGCATTTTTTATTAAGTGTGTAATCCATAACATCAAACAACCTGGTTCGTGATGCCACTGTTAGGATTTAATATCTAGGTAAACCATTTACTACGAGTACGCAGCGGATGGACCTAGTTTGACATCAAGAATTAACACACATATATAAATAAGAAACAGTAACCTTTTGTTTAATGACAAAGTCAATTAAACGAGATCTTGATCTTGAAACGAGCGATTAAATTATCACCTCTATGGTTACATACATAACACGTCGAACAAGTACGCAACAATGCTAGTCGTAACTTCACGAGCTCCAAACACCGATGGTGTATGCTTAATTAGTTGAACCGGAAACCAAACAACCCTTGTTACTTGCACCGAAAATCAAAAACCCTAATTTAGGGTTTAACCAAATTCGGTTGAAGATGAACCGAAAACCCTTTTAGGGTTTTACCGAATTCGGTGGTGGTGAAAAAGGAAGAATCGAAAATCCCTAAGGTGGGGATTTCAGTTGATTTAGGAAGAGAGAGGGGAGAGCAACAATTGATTTGTGGTTTGTGTTGTGAATGAAAAATGATTAGTGAGGCTAGGGGTGGGTGTTTATATAGACACATAACCCTAGTCTTAGATAAACTAATAAACCTTTTTAATTCTTATCACAATACACCTCCTCAATCCATATCTTTTCTTTAATTAAAAAATTGATCCCAAAATCCCTTCTAGATCCACCTAGGGGGCCGGCCACTATAGGTGCACCCTTAGGGTTCGGGTTTTGTCAATTTTAGTCCTTCCGGTTCACATTTAAATAATTGTTAAGTTAGTTATGAAATATAACGGTAACTAACGGTTATTTAAATTATCAACGTGAAACATATTAAATCCTTAATAATAAATAAATATATATTAAGTATTTAATAAACGTACTCTTCGTATCTTACGTGTGTGCCTCCAGTAGGCTCACGTATTTCTCGTTGTATAACATGCGTATCCGACTCCCACTTTCCAACAGTTTTCTCCACCAATGGTTGTTTGAGCTAGTTAACCGGGAACTCTCAAGTTGCGGCTTGGGGAGTGGATGTGACCCGGAATGGAGTTCTAGTTAAATCGTTATAATTGTGGTATTATTGTTTATGTTAGTTGTGAAATTGTGACAAATGTTTTATGTTAGTCGATAAACAAACTTGTGCTCTTCTTACACAATTAACAAATGCAAGCTCCACATTTGTTTTTACACATCTCTGCCGTGTACATACATACATATTGGTTGGGACTTCATAGTCTCATAAATAAAGTGTCTTATTCATTTGTCTCATTGTGGTAATTAGTCAATAAGTACTTAAAGACTACAGGTACAAAATCTAAATGTTATTTAATTGTATACGTTATATATTTGGCTGATTCCATTATAGGATGAAGTTATAGTAGTTCATTAGTCCCTTTAGTTTTGGCATTCTTCACCTGGGAATATTTATTTTTGTTTGAGAAAATAATTGCTTGATCAGTGTTATCCTTGGCAGACTTATTTTAAGTTTGTGAAATGTGGAATATTTCATGTTTTAATTCCATAAACACGTATCGGTAGATAGATTACTAGCCAACATGTAAACTTTTGTCGATGCTTAACACTCAGTTACCCTGGGACTTGTCGATAATCATATCCCGGAGTCCCGGACCATTTCATACTGTAGTCGATGCTTAGCTCACAGTTACATTCGAGCAACCAAGTCTTCGTAAATAAGTCATGTCAAGCTAATGTGAGAGATATTGTCATATACTCCTATAGATAATTCTCAATTTTAATGTATGAGCATTTAATTTATTCATGTCAACTATCACAACTTGCATACATACACTTTTGTTAAATCTGAAATTATACAAAAGTGATGATTTAAGTTGAAAAGTTTATTTTCAAAACTAATTATAAAACATAACAAGCACCAGTGTTCATAACACGTGTACGGTAGATGAGGGTATGTCGGTAGGGTAGATGGCGAGAGCATATGACATCGTGTTTAGTTAGGGGGTTAGATGTTGAAATCCTACCTTCTATGCCTTCTAGAGAGACGAGTGAACACACGACATTCTTTGCTACAAGTATATGTATCTCTGAGCGTTTTAAAGCCACCGACTACTACAACCGATTCTACAAAACAAGGAATTAGAATTAAATTTTGTGTTACTGTACATTTAAAAAGTTTCATCAATAACCATTTAGATCTTGCTTTTAGCATTTTACTTTTCAAATAACATACACACTGTTGTTATTTATTTAGGGGCTGTTTGGTATGATGATTGGGTTAGTATAGGATTCGGATTCGGTATAGATTGAAAGAAAAGTAAAATGATTGATAGTATTAATGTTATTTGTTTTGTAAAATGTAATTGGGAATTGATTATTGTTTATTATTATTATATAATAAAAAGAGCTCATTTGCTTATATTTATAATTTAAAAAATAGCATGTAAACATGCGTTAGTAGTTAATTCCAAAATTTAAACAATTGACGTGACTTCAGTAAACCAAGGCATGATGCCTGGTTTCGTAGAATCCCATAAGTAATGGTTTCACACTTAATTTAAAAATCCATACCCACTTACCAAATGGTTGTTTTGACTATGATAATATTCCCTTATGTCACATACCATCAACCAAACGCACCCTTAAACAAATCGTACGTTAATGTACATATGAGACACTCTAACAGAGTCTTAGCCCATAGAGAGGCTTAAGCCGACTAACATTATAATACGACCTAACACTCTCTTGCAATTCAAGCGATAGAATTGTGAAAGCTCGAAAAATATTAAAAATAAAACAAAATATAAAAAAAATATAGTTATCTTGATAAATAATCAAGACTTTGATAGCATCCAAACACAACGAATAAATGTAATATGAAAAGGAGTGATTTCTTTTTTTTTTCGACGATTGTCTCGACTTATAACGGCGCGTGACGGAGCGTTTGACCAGTGGAAGAAGCGATTCTCGTATGCTTTTCTTTAGAATTTTACTACGAATCCACGGCCGTTAACGACGTCAACTAATTCAACGCAGTTTTAGAGTTATAAGCAAAACAATGAACGATTGTTGTTTTCGGAACACGACTGCGTGTTTTGGCGCGTCTCTGTGGCTACAATTGCGATTCCGGTATACTTTTGTCGCATTTAATTACAAAGTCTTGGCGATGACCTCGTCAGTTAACTTCTTACGGTTTGAAAGTTATGGCTAAAATAGTGGGCTGCAATTTTTTTTATTTAAACCCCTTTAAACAACACATTTCACTCTATATTAACCCCATTTATACAATCATTTTTACACACGACACCTTTCACTTCCATTTCCATTTCCATGTCTTTACTATTTTACAAAAAGTGCCTAAACATTCAAATGATAATTTTTTCAAAAACCTTCTCGGGATGCCGCAAAATCTGAAATTCTCATCTTCGTCAAATCTCGCTATACCTTCATCCGCAAACTTAATATCTTCCACACAATAACCCCAATTTTCTTCATTTTCTTTAACAACTACTTCAACAACAATTTCAACATCTTCAAAAAAATCCACCACAAACACAACCACCACCACCATCACCACTACAAACCGAACAAACACCACAAGAAACCCACAAAAAAAAATCAAAGAAAAAGCAAAAGACCAGCCAAAAAATCAAACTCCGCCGCCACCGCAACAACAATATCGAAAAGGTAGTCACTCGTTGGACGACCCATAAGGAAGAGTTACTAGCCATGTGTTAGGTTGCGGTTTCTGAGGATATTGTAGTGGGAAATGACCAAGATGAGCGATGTTTTTGGCCCAACCCGTTGATCCGGTTGATCTCACCAGACATAGTGAGCTATTCAGAGATAACCTGAGACCACGTACCACCGGAAAACAACGTGCGGCAAAGAAAACAAGATCGGAGAACATGTCGGGCACATTAGAGAGTAACACGAACGAATTGCAAGAGTCTTTACAAAATGAATTTAAACTCAAAAGGGAAGCCGCTGAAGATATGCACGCGGTGTCGAAGGAGAAAGACCGGACACTATGCTTTTGGAAGAAATGAAGTTTCTCGCTACTAGCACCTTGGGGATGACAGATGAGCATGCCTAAATCATCAACATCCAAAAACAAGAAATCCTCCAAAAATATATACTTGACAATATATAGTCGGCGACATCATTTTTTTCCGTGTTTATTTTTTATTTTTTATTATCGTATTTTAATGTTTATTTGTATTAAAATACATAAAAATTAGAGTAAATGGCATAAATCGTCCTTAAAGTTTGGTCAAATTGCATGTTTCGTCCCAAACGTCACGAAAGTGCGAAGATCGTCCCTATGGGGAAACCTTTTGTGCAAGTATCGTCCCTGTGGGGAAACCTTTAGGGAAATCTTTGGTGTAAGTATCGTCCCCGCAGGGACGATACTTGCACCAAAGGTTTTCTCACATGGATGATCCTTGCACTTTCGTAACGTTTGGAACGAAACATGCAATTTGACCAAACTTTAGGGACGATTTATGCAATTTACTCTAAAAATTAGTTGGTTTGAAAAAAAATGGAATTGAAAATAAAATGGTGGGTCCAAAAAGTGATATTTTGGCTTAAGTTACTAAGAGGGTGTTTTTGGGTGTGAATGAGGTGTAAGTGAAAAGGGAAAAAGGTAATGTTGCGTACATGTGACATTTTGGCTTGTGTTACTAAACCTAATGCTTTTATAGGGTGTGTTGGGCAAAAGTAACAGTAGGAGTAAAATAGTTATAAGCAGTAACCGTTATTTTCTATAAAAATATTTGGTAATGTAGTTGTATGTGTAATCATAATGTGTAAAATAGCTCATAAATGCTTAACCCTCTTAAATGTTATTTAATGGAGCATCGGATAAAGACCATTCCAAAAAATTAGATAACAACTTGTTGTTTGACAAACGAGCATTAAAAATTAAAACTCTTATTACTCATCACTCCTATATGTTTCTAAACACACTCTCATAGTGTGATTTTATGTGAAGATTATTTTGAAAAAAGTTATTATTATTTTTTCCATTAAAAAAACTAAATTATATCAAAAGAGGAAAAAGATGAGAATTTATACAAGATGCTTCACGAGTAGAGGAGCGTAAAATATACTAAAACAAGTGCTAAAAATGAAAAAAAACAAGCAAACCAACCAACATAAAAAGTCACGTATTACAAACCATCTATCCCATGTAACGCCCTTTTCCAAGCATTTGTTAGAGATCTAAAGTAGTAATGAAGACGACTGAATTTTCGCACAGATATCCTCGTTGAGAATCACCAAGCTTTTTTCAACAACCTCGTGAACTAGCATGTTTCTCCAAAACCAAATAAACTTGAGAGCATTCAAACAAACCCTTGAAATATCTTACCGGTCGAATGCTTGTTAAGGGGAAAACTAGCTTGAGAAGAAGTCAAGAAAGATTGGATGGGAAATCTATTTTCAACTAGCTAAAAACTTTCATGTAAAGGGGTGTTTGGCAACTAGCTTTAGCGTGGAGTTGTAGGTGGTAAGAGTTAAAGCAAATGAAAGCTTAAACTGAAATCTTTTACTTTTTTGTTTCTGGATAACAATTTTTATTAAAAACTCTAGCAAAGAGCTAGAAAGAAAATTACAAAATGATAAGACCAGAATTTTACATCTAAGTTATCCAACTGAATTTAACTTTAAAACGATTAGAATACCAAGTAAATGATAAATGAATTATATCATCAAATAAGACCTCCCTACTAGGATGACTTTTGCCAAATAACATATGATTCCTCAATTCTCCACAAAAGTCACCACATCACGTAGCAAACATGTTAGCCTTATTCTTATATAAGTCAAACAAGAATGTTATCGGTCGTCTTGGTTTATAAGTGCGTTTTGCGATCCACTGCGCTAAAGGTCCAAAAGGCCAATGCGTGATGCGAATGCGAGCGCAATATGGACTCGATGCGTTTAGTATTAAAAAAATCACGAAAATTATGTAGACATAGTATATTCTACCAATTACCAAGTAAATGCAATAAACTTACAAAATAGGCTACTAGCATATTGAAATTATGCCTATGATCCTTTTGTAAAACAAATAAGTCGAAATCTAAGAATAACAACAAAACACTTAGCAAAACACAAGATGATATATTTTTGTTACTGTGTTTGTTTTAGACGTCTTTTAACAAGTTTTATCTTTAAAACCCATTGAGATATGCAGGTATCTTTAATATGCTTTAACTTTGACAAATATGACCTAAATTCTAGATTGCGACAATTGCTACCGCTGCTAGCATTACATAAATGTGGTAAATTGCGATCTAATGCGAACGTAATCTGGGATGATAGTGCATTAGGCACATAGATGCAAAATTTTAAATGCAACGCAATGATGCGTGCAATTTGTGCAATGATGCACGCATTTTTAAACTAAGTCGGTCGTCTTAGTCGTAATTAGTCTTGTTACGTAATAGGCTAGTCGGAATTAAAGAGCTTGGACTTTAAGCTAATATTGTATGTATTTCGGGCTCAAAGCCTAAGACTAACCAAGCCCGACCCATTTAGAAAGCCCATACGACAATATGTAGGCAAGGGTTATAAATAGGACCCTCTCTTCACATGGAGAAAGTGTTGGTTACTCATTTCTTACACTTCATGTGTGTGTAATCATCCACCTCTACTTTCTCTCTCTAATAAATCTTTCTTTCTTCTTTCTACTCTTCTTGATGGTTCGTATGCTTCATATGGCTTATTCGGTTCATACATAGCTTATTGGTAGTGCTTATTAGTGTGTTTGGATCTTATTATATTGGGATAACGAGTGGTATCAAAAGCCAGGTTTTTGGTGATTCACAGTTATGGTTCGTGTGTGTTTAAGCCACGAAGAGGCTTTTTAGAGCTTATTAAGGGCTTATTTTTTCTTGTTAGGGAACGGTTTGGTATTTAAAGCTTTCTTCTCATCTTCTTTTAAACCTTATTTGTACTTTTTAAATTGCAAATCTTGTTTCAAAACTTCTCTTGTTTTTTTTTTGTAAAAACCATTCAAAAATATCAAAAAAGTGGAAAAAATTTTCGCCTCAAAAATCAAAAAGTTTGTATTTTTATGTTAAGACTTTCTTAGATCTTTTTAGTTTTGCAAAAGAAATCATTAAAAGTGTCAAAAAGTGTGTTTTTTTAGTGTTTGAAAAAAGATATTCTAGTTTTGCAAATCAGCAAATGCAATAAAACATCGTGTCAGGATGTCTGTTTCTGATTAGTGTTAGAACAAAATGAGCTTTTTATACTTCATGCGATTTATACACTCGAACGTCTCCCTCAGGACGACACTGTTATACGCTTGATTTATACAGGCGATTTATACGCGTGATTTATACAGGTGATTTATACAGGTGATTTATACAGGCGATTTATACGCGTGATTTATACAGGCGATTTATACGCGTGATTTATACAGGCGATTTATACGCGTGATTTATACAGGCGATTTATACGCGTGATTTATACCGGTGATTCATACCAGGAGATTTATACCGGTGATTTATACAGGTGATTTATACCATTCAACTTGAGAGATACACAACATTCAAAGTTAAATCAAACCACAACTCAATCACTTCAAAAAATTAAGATTCGATATCCATTCACAACATCAAAATGTCAAATACCAATAACAACTTGGAAACTCAAACATTAAATGCTCTTCATAATGTCATCATGAAAGCAGGTGGTAAAGATCGTCCACCAATGTTAGCACCTGGTAATCACGTTCAGTGAAAATCCAAAATCAAGAGATACATCGACACCACATCTAACAATGAACTCATCCACTATTGTCTCCAGAATCCACCCTACAAATTCAAATGGACTGAGAAGACTGTTCCAATTGCAGAAGGTAGTTCAGAAACTACTATAGAAGGGTACATGGAGAACTATAAGAATGTGTCACAAGACATAAGGAACCAATTGGATGTTGAAGTTGTTCAGATAATTCTCACAGGGATAGATAATGATATCTACTCCACAGTAAATGCTTGTCCAAATGCATGTGAGATGTGAAAAGCAATTGAAAGGTTGAAACAGGGTGCAATCAATGTTCAAGATCTTGAAACCAATTTATATTGGGAGTTTGGAAAATTCACATCACGGGGATGGTGAATCACTTGAATCGTATTACTCAAGGTTTTACAAGATGATGAATGAGCTTATCAGAAATCAGTGTAATATTACCAATCATCAAGTGAATGTTCAGTTCTTACTTTAATTACAACCAGAATGGCAAAGGTTTGTGACGCTTGTTAAGCAGAGTCAAGAATTGAAGACTATCTCCTACCACAACTTTATGACATATTGAAGCAACACCAGAATGAAGTCAACGAGATAAGAGCTGAAAGACTAGCACGCACTGCTAATCCACTTGCACTTGTTGCTCAACAACAACCAGCTTACCATCCTAATTACTACACTCAACATTCCTCAACCAGATCAAAACAAGCTGCTACCAGAAATAAAGAAAAGCAATTGTCAGCTCTCTTCTACCAATTTATGATCAAGAACCTGAAATGGTTGCTGAAGATGATGCATTGTCAAAGGAAAAGATGATTTAAAAACTCATGGCTTTAATTTCTCTATCATTCAAGAAAATCTACAAACCTACCAACAACAACCTCAGCACTTCATCAAACACCAGTAGAGCACATCAGGATAATACTCCAAGAATCAACAGAGGAACTGGGTATGATAATCAGAGGGTAGTTAATGTTGCTGTGTCTAGGGAGAATGTAGGTACACATGTGGTGCAGCAATCTAGGATTCAGTTTTATAAACACAAGGAATATAGGCATGTAGCAAAGGAATGCCAGAAACTAAAATGGGCAAAGGATGCAGCTTATCACAAGGATAAGATGCTATTGTGTAAGCAAGAAGAAGCTGGAATCCAATTGAATGCTGAACAAGCTAATTGGAGGGATGACACTGATGATGAACCTGAAGATCAGGAATTAAAAGCACATTATCTGTACATGACAAAGATTCAAGAGGTTACTCCAGATGATGCTGAAAATTCTGGACCCATCTTTGATACCGAGCCATTGCAAAAGGTACAAAATGATAATGATAACTATAATATGTTTGCCAATGACAGAGAACATCTTGAGCAACCTGAATCTGTTAATGACACATATCTGGAGGAACAAGGTGATACTAACATCACTATTGATTCATTAGATATGAGTAATAATGGAGAAATGGTTGACCAGGATGATGATGATCTTGCCAAAGAACGTGATTTGCTTGCTTCTTTAATTGAGAAACTAAAATGTGAAATTGATGACAGCAAAAACCGTAATAAATTTTTGGATTCATCAAACAAGACTTTAATTGATAAATTGAAAGGTGAAATTGAGGATTTCAAAACTGTTGATCCCTTTTTAACAGATCTTACTTAGCTTGTTAAATCTTAGTTGTGTTGAATATATCCAAAACAACTATAGTAGAAACTAAGATTGAGAATATCACAAACTATGCAAAAACTAGTTTGCAATAGTAAGAAGAACAATAAAACACTAAACAAACTTTTACTAAACTTTCAGCCTCAGTATAAAATGATCACTCTAAATAGTGATAGGGTTACAAAATAACCTTGAAGCTATGAATATTAAAGATGTACTTCTAACATTATGCCCTATGACCTCCTTTTATACACCAAGGAGTCCTACAAGGCTTACAATACTTTCCTAACTTATCATGATCTTTTTCTATAAACAAACGCAATCTCCTAAACAAATAAGTTATACATATCTTCTTTACAAATAACTAATAATTATCTTCGTAAGTATTCTTGTTCTCCAATCAATCTTTATCTCTTATCTGATAAGTCATTGATCTCATCTCTGTCAGCATAATCCTTCCAGCAGTAGTAATCACTCAGCAGTTGTAACTGAGCACAAGCAGTAGTAAGTACTTAGAATATTTTATTCATTCTTTACCAGCAGTACTAACTTTACTTTAGCAGTATTAACATATACTAGTAGTACTAAGTTACACTAACAGTAGTAACTTTTACTCTAGCAGTAGTAACTACTTATCATAATTTTTATTAGTATCACCAACAGTACTAAGTTATGCTTGACAACACTAATATATACCTGAGCAGTAGTAACTCTAAGAATCATCTTGAAGTCTTTTAATCCCAACAATCCTCCCCTAAACTTGATGTTCATCTTCTGAATCTTCAAGTTTCTTTATTAAAAGTCTTCATCACTATCAGGAGAATGTATTCAAACACTTCATTGACCCTTTTCCTGCTTTGTAATGAGCTTGAGTAGTTGATAGCACATCTCATTCTAATGATCAGCTTGAAGCTTCTTGTTCAACATGTTTGAGATTGTTATTGGTGTAAGGGGATATCTCTTTTCAACTAACATAAAGATATGTAGATTTCTAAACCTTACAAAGTGCACTCCACATGTATCAAACAGCTTCCAAATAGTCACTTTGTATCCTTGTAGATTTCTCCATACTTCACTTTTTATGTCAGGTTTAAACATTACCTTCATATCACCCCATAACACTCTTTTATATTCATCCTATGGCCTTGTATTTCCATGTTTAGCTTTAACCAACTTCAAGAGGGTCTCCAAGTCTTCTCTATCAATGTTCAGAAGCATTTTAATCATTGATAAGTATCTTTTTGAACTTCCATCAACTCTTATCAATTGAAAGTCTACAAACTTTCCTTCTTTGACAATCTTGTATTTAACAATCACTAGAGGTTTGATGGCTAGAGGTATAGCATCAATTGCTACCTCATCATCTTTAACTATCTCAATATGCTTTTTTATCTCTGCCTTCTCTTGATCATCAACTTTTTCAGCTTCTACATGCTTATCTATCTTCTTCTTCTTTGACTTATCAGATTCAAGCTCATTCCCTGCTCTTTTAGAACTTTCTTCTGTTCTTGTCTCACTACTTTTCACCTCCTCTGAATCCATAGGAACAAATGAATTTACCTGTTTGTATGCTTTGTCAAAGAGCTTTTGAATTTCTTCATAACCCCTTCCTTTCAGCTGATTGTGCTTGTATCCACCCATATTCTTTAGGTATGTACACATTCTATTCCTTATTTTATTTTTAGTAGGTGGTTTACTTCTTTGCTCTACTGCTCTTTGTGCTGCAAAGAACTTTTTACTTTCAGCTATCATCTCCACTAACATTCTTTACTTTTCTTTAATGGAGAATTGTTCTTGTTCTTCAGCTTGGAGTCTTGCAGCTAATTGCTCATCCGCATTAATCATAGCTTGAATTCTATCCAGTTCTTCAATAATTGCTGCTTTACTAGCTTCTTCTTGTGCAACTCTTTCTTTTTGAAACTCTGCTTGTTCTTCAGCATGTAATCTGAGTGCCAATTCTTCATCAAGTACAATTTGATCTTTCTTCTTTAATGGCACTTCAGGCTCCACCACTTTTCCTTTTCCTTTGTCTTTTACTTGTGGAAGTGGTGATTGTGAAGAAGAAAATGTTTTTATAGATGCAGGTACTTGTTCTTCATGATCATGAAATACATTTCCCTTAGCCCTTGGTCTAACAGATGTAACAGATGCAGCAGTAGTTGTAACAGGCTTGGGTTTTACAGTTTTGATCTCAATCGAAGTTTGAGCAAGAGTCAATTCATTTGGAATTTCAACATTGGCACTAGCAGTAGTAACTACTTCACCAGCAGTAGTAATTGGATCAGCAGCACTAACTAGAATTGACTTTGTAGTTGTATCAACACTAACTACAGGCTCTTCAACCACCTTTTCAAACTTTATTCCCTGCTCTTCCAACACACATGAATCAAACATCTAGTTGTCATTATTCATCTCTTGAGTCTCATCCACCAAAGTCACTTCTGCATCAGCATCAAGATCAACAATTTTCCTCCCCTGTTTGGATGCATCATCCTGAGCACCCAAACTAACATCATTAGAGGATTCAACCCTGCTAGCTGAACCAACCTTCCTTAATCTCTTGAACCCTGGTGTTCTTGACTTCCTTCTCTTTTCCAAACTCTTTACTCTTCTCTTCAAGCTCTCAATCTCCAAACTTGATTAGATTTTGTAGTCTCCAGAGCAAGAACTCTTGATTGTAATTAGGTACAAAGATCCATCAATTCAGTAAGTTGCATTCTATCCTCACCACTTTGAGGTGGATCACAGGAAGGGGTAGCTACACGCTCCTTATTGGTAGCCTCATCAGGGATAGGCTATGTAGGACCACTGTCCTTCATCTGTTTCCTTCTTGACTTTTTCTTTTGAGGTTTAGATGAAGATGGTTGAGTATGAATGGGTGTAGAATGAGAATCAATAGTAGCAGCTAAATCTTCACCCATGTCTTCAGTAGCTTGAACCATTATTGTTTCAAATAGAGGTGTGGCCTTTCTAGAAAAACCCTTTCCTGGTCTCTTCATGTTAGCAAACACCTTCTTGGTATGGGAAGGTATAACATAAATTTCTTTATTTTAGGACATTCCCTCAACTTGTTTATCCAGGAAGACTTGCACAAACCTTGGATACATAAGAAATTTTACCCCACCCTCCAAGTTCTTCACCATATTGTCAAAAATGTACTTAGAGAAGTTAAAATTTTTGTTTGTGGCAAGACATATGATAGAGATGCCATAGTGCTACTAAATTCATTCCAGGATGTAGTCTTGGCACTAAGGCATTGCAGTATGGTATGGATAAGAAATTTCCATTGGGATGAAAAATAAGCTTTACAGAATGTAAGCTTTTGAGTAAGATTTTCATACCCCATTCTTTCTAATTCTGCAAAAATGGTAGCAGTAGGAAGACAATTTGTTCCTTCAGCATCATCCAACTTAAGATCACTCCTCATACTCGTCTTAGTGATGATTACCTTCTTTTTGTCTACTAGGGCTTGTATCTGTCATTCCTCATTAACTGCCTTAGCCTTAGCAAATGTCCAGAACTGTTCAATACAGGTAGTATAAATGGTGGGATTAACCGTTATCGCACATTGAACAGAACTTACATTCAGAAAATCAATAATTACCTCAAAACCGTTACTTTCTTTGGGTTTCTCCAAAAACGCAACCAAATTGTAAGTTTCAGCAAACTTTGGGGTTGACATTGTGATGGGTTTTGATGATTAAAGATGAAATTAAGTTAGGTTTTATGATTAGAGAGAATAACAAAGTGTAAAATCGAACGAATGAGTGATTGAAACCCTTAATCGAAGTATTTATGAAATCACCCTTAACAACATTAACTTAAACTAGCAACATTAAGTTAAGCCTAACAGTATTAACTAACCCAGCAGAAGGAAGTTATGCCTGGCAGCATTAACTTATGCCTAACAGTAGTAAGTGAATGCCTAACAGCATAAACTAATACGGCCAGCAGTAAATTAAGCCTAACAGCATTAACTTAAGCTTAGCAGCATTAAGTTTAAGCTGAGCAACATTAAATTTAAGACACCAGTATTAACCCCAATTTCTTTCCAAAAAGCATTTCCATCATCAATTTTGATTCTCACAAGCTCTCTTTCTGTTTTTTATCTCACTATATCTCTCATTTCTTTTCCTCACCAATTTACTCTATCTGTTTTTATATCATACAACTCTCTTTCTATTTTTCAGCTCACTATATCTCTCATTTCTTTTTCTCACCAATTCACTCTATCTGTTTTTATATCAAAAATCCTTTCAGATAATTTTGTATAAAGTTCCATCAATTCCTTTAGTTTCATGTTGTCCTCTCCACTTCCAAGTGTGTTTACTCTTGAGAGAGGCGGATCATTGGACTGGTTAGATGCAACCTCAAACCTAATTTGAGCTTCTAAACCCCCAATATGGTATCTTGGCACCTGGGACCACTACCTGAATCAGTTCCCTGAGGAATAGACTTATTAAGTGTTGCTATGGATTAGGTCTTATTTATGTTACCACTATCATGCTCTGCTTCTAAGATAGAAGCAATAGTGGCAGCCCTTTCCATTCTGTCTTCCCACTCCTTATGGACAGTCTCATCTGCATCAAGGTGAATAGGTCCACTAGACTAAGATATCTCAGTGGTCCTTTTGGCTTTCCTAGGTTTTTGAGTCTTTTTGGGTTAAGATTGTGATGGAACAGTGATTGGTTCAAGATTAGATAGTGATACAATTGTGAATGTGTGTTGGGGTTCAGTGGGATTTCCTGACCCTTCACCCACTTCTGCTTAATGATACATTCCCTTTCATCCAATCTTAATTATCCTCCCCTCAAACAATACTTTAGAGATTAAGTAATCCAATGCTAGCAATCAGAAAGTTAAACCTGCTAATATCAAATGCCTTTGTGAAAAGATCCGCAACATTGTGATCTGTATGTATCTTAAGCACTTGAATGAGCCTCTTCTCTTAAGAATCTCTAATGAAATGGTGCCTTATTTCAATGTGCTTGGTTTTAGAATGAAACACTAGATTCTTCACAATACAAATGATGCTTTCATTATCAATGTAAATCTTGGTGTTCATGAAATTGAACCCATAATCAAGCATCTGATTTTGGATCCACAACAACTGTCCATAGCAATTTGCAATAGCAACATACTCTACTTCAGTAGTAGAGTTGGCAACTATAGTTTGCTTTATACATTGCCATGAAATCAACCTTTTGCTAAGAAATTGACAACCTCCTGTTGTGGATTTCCTGTCAAGACTAGCTCCAACATAATCACTATCTAAAAAAGCTTCTAAGTTAAATGGTGAATCCCTAGGATACCAAAGGCCTAATTTAGGTTGACCTTTCAAGTATCTAAAGATCCTGTTCATAGCATGAAGATGTGAGACTTTAGGAGTAACTTGGAACCTTGCACAAGCACAAACAACAAACATTATGTCAGGCCTAAAAGTTGTCAAGTACATCAATGATCCAATCATTGATCTGTATAAATGTACATCCACATCCTCAGCTTCTTCATCCCTGAGTAATGCCTTGTTAGTCTCAATTAGAGTGCTTGCTGTCTTCATTAAGGCAAAATCAAACTTCTTCAATATATTAGCCACATACTTGTCTTGACTGATGAAGATTCCATCATCTTTCTGCTTTACCTACAATCCTAAGAAGAAAATGAGCTCCCCCGTAGAACTCATCTAGAATCTCTTATGCATCATCTGCTCAAACTCAACACATAAAGACTTCTTTGTAGACCCAAAGATGATGTCATCAACATACACTTGCACTAATAGGATACCACCTTTGTCTTTCTTGATGAACAAAGATTTATCTATGATGCCTCTTCTAAATCTATTTTCCAATAAGTAGGTAGACAAAGTCTCATACCAGGCTTTAGGAGCTTGATGGAGACCATATAAAGCTTTTTCTACCTTATAAACTTTATCAAGGAATTGTGGATCTTCAAAACTAAGAGGTTGGCACACATACGCCTCCTCTTCAATAGTACCATATAAAAAGGCACTCTTCACATCCATCTAGTACACAATAAACCCCATAAATGATGCATAGACCAAAAATAACTTGATTGCTTCTAGCCTAGCAACAGGAGCAAAAAACACATCATAATCAATGCCTTCTTCTTGGGTGTAACCTTGTGCAACCAGTCTTGCCTTGTTTCTAACTATTATCCCTCTCTCATCTTTCTGGTTTCTATAGACCTATTTTGTTCCAAAGGCATGCTTGCCTTTGGGTAAATCAACCAATCTCCAAACCTTCTGCAATCTAAACTGTAGCAACTCATCTTGCATTGCCTCTATCCAGCTTGGATTTGTCAATGCTTGTGTTACCTTCTTGGGTTCTATTTGTGAGAGAAAACAGGCAAATAAGCAGTTTTGATAATCTTTGTGATTTGTTCTCCTCTGCTTTTTGATGTAACTGACCATAGCATGTTCTTCAAAAATCTTAGTCATCCTTCTTGTTTGAGTAGCTAAATTTATGTCTCCAAAGATCTGGTCTTTAGGATGATCCTTGTTAATTCTGGTTGTAGGAATAGGACTAACATTCATTATGGTTTCCAAGTTATTAAGGTCAGCCTCTGCACCCACATCTTCATCATCATATGCACCACTAAAGATACTAGTATCCTCCAAATCAGGCATGAGAGGATCAGTAGGAAGATCATCAGCATTAGTAAAACTTTGCCCAGCGGCACTAACAAATGGACTAACAGTACTATCTCTGTTAGTGCTGTGAGCATAACCTTTCTTCTGTTGAACAAGCAAATTATCTAGTACAGCTCTGAAATCTTGCACATTGAGGAGATCTTTTAGCCCATCTAGGATTAGTTTTACAGATAACTTATATACGTAGCAGAATAATAAAGAACAATAAGTTATCAAACAAGGTTTTACTACTATTAATCTACAGCCCCTAGGTCAAATGATCCTTGGAGCTATACTAACTAATACATAAACTAACTAACTATTAGACTCTCATTGGGAGAGATCTAACTATGATGGATATCTAAAACAGACGCCTCTAATACCCTTTATATAGAGGGTTTACAAGAAAACCTAGCTTACATAGGAAGCTAACTTAATATTTCACATTAAGTCCTTGTTGTTTCATCTTTCTTCAATTTTGCATATTTAGTTTTGTAATCATCAAATCTCAGATCCCAACAATCTTCCCCTATTTGATATTACAAAACAATCTTCATGTATGAAACAATCTTCAATGCTAATGCTTCCCATTGACTTAAGATCTTCTTGAACATGTCACCACACATAATAAGCTGCAAACCATATCTCTTGTAGTCTTCTTCCCCTTTTTGTAATCATCTAATAGGGGTCTTCTTGTAGATATGCAACTTGTAAACACTTCCCCTCAAGTGGTGCATGTAGATGGTGAAACATTTAATCAATAAGCTTCCCCTGAAACTAATATGTTTACCATCTCTTGAATCTCGAACTGTAGGCTCTATGTAGCGATCACTGATGAAGAAAACTGAGTATAACGAATTTGATGAAGAAGTAGAATCTCCCAAACTTGTGTCTTATGTCTTGTACTATCCATGTAACGTCAAACTTATAAATAAATCTATGAAATATAAGTAGACCGCAACCTCTTGATAAAAACCTCATCTTCTATGAGACACATAATAAGTGATAGCAAATGTGAGCATTGAGCACCATAAGAAAAATCACACACCTTTGCTAGATTTTGACAAGTCTTCGTCACACCATTATAAGCACGAACAAGTTATCTTTAAAGTCAATGTCCTGCTATAAACACAACTTTAAGATATGATAAGAACACGC
This sequence comes from Tanacetum coccineum, assembly GCA_026074375.1. Taxonomy (NCBI): domain Eukaryota; kingdom Viridiplantae; phylum Streptophyta; class Magnoliopsida; order Asterales; family Asteraceae; genus Tanacetum; species Tanacetum coccineum. Next base: position 33,755 of record BQNB010010269.1, read on the forward strand.
ATCTGTGAAACTCAACTACAACATCAAATAAGTGATAATCAACTATCTTCATAATCACATCTTCAAATAATCCTAAAATAATAGCCATATATCCAATAATAATAAACTGTTGTTAGAAACAGTTCTATCCGAGATCCAAACGCGTCTGTTGTCCCACATCGGACAATGCTAGCAGTAGAAAGTACTCTCGCAGTACTAAAAATCAAGCCCATCAGTACTAATGTGTACGAGCAGTATTAACTACTAGAAATGACCTAGCAGTATTAACTGCTATATGCTAGTAGTGTAAATAACAAATCCAACAGTATTAACTTACTCTATTTAGCGACACTTTATTCTGTTACTAATCCGTCGCTAATCTGTCACTAAACTGGTTCTCCTTCCTCCCATATCTGTTAGTGACGCATTTTCTAGTCACAAATCTGTTGGTAAGCTGTCACTAATCTGTGTACTCCTTCATAGTAGCATCGAGCAGTACTAAAATTTTGAAAGCAATACTTCGTTCGTCCCAAGCGTCCCAAGCAGTAGTAACCCATGAGCTAAGCAGTATTAATATTGTAACTTCCTTGTCCCATATAGTAACAGCTAATCATGTTCACAACATATATAGAAAGTTGTTATGAAACAAAAGATAATTCCTAAACATCAAGAATTATAAATCGAAACAAATCATAATCCATAAACCTCGCATCCATAATCTTTACTGGTTCCATAAATAAACCGAACCCAAAACATAACAGTAGTAACATTAAAACCTTCCTGTTCGATCATGCCTGCTGCTTCAATGAGAATGAATCCAAAAACCATATGAAAACCACACTTCCATAATCCATACACGAACACCACCAGAATGTTAACCCTAAAAATTTAGGGTTTCTTTAATAAAAACACGAACACCTTCTGCTTGTCCCTTGACGAGCATAAACTCACAATCAATAACCCTTGTCTGCTTTACCCTTGAGATCGACAACCTGTGATGCGTATCTGCTGCTTTTAATTTTCCATACTAGGGTTTCTTAAAAACCTTAACTAATATATGATCATGATCCAACAATAAACAATCATGATCATATAATTCAGAAGGTTTAACAATAAAGAATACATCCAAGATATGTCAAACAGCCACATATGCGACTGATTAGGGATCACACCAAAACCCTAATTCTGAGATTTTTGAACATTTGTTAACGTGACTGAAGACATATATGAAACCCTTACTAGCAGAAAAGATCTTGAGAATAATAGCAGCAGAATCAAACCTTTATAGTTACAGAGATCAAATAAAGTTGTTGTCGTTGTAAACACCGAGCATCCTTTGAAACCCTAGAGGAATTAGGGTTTAGTTTCAATCCAAACCAGCAACTTCTTTCTTCATAAAGTCGACCATAAAAACCTTTTAACATCCTAGATATCAAGAGCAACCCGCTCTGATACCAATTGAGGAGATCTTTTAGCACATCTAGGATTAGTTTTACAGATAACTTATATACGCAGCGGAATAATAAAGAACAATAAGTTATCAAACAAGGTTTTACTACTATTAGTCTACAGCCCCAAGGTCAAATGATCCTTGGAGCTATACTAACTAATACATAAACTAACTAACTATTAGACTATCATTGGGAGAGATCTAACTATGATGGGTATCTAAAACAGACGCCTCTAATACCCTTTATATAGAGGGTTTACAAGAAAACCTAGCTTACGTAGGAAGCTAACTTAATATTTCACATTAAGTCCTTGTTGTTTCATCTTTCTTCAATTTTGCATATTTAGTTTTGTAATCATCAAATCTCAGATCCCAACACACATTCTAGTCATCATCTTTATTTGAAGCTCTTCCTTCCTTCTCTTAACCATTTCTTTCACCCTTATTTGCTGGTTCTTCATTAGTCATTTTACCAGCATCATCAGCAACTGCATCCTCTGAGCTCTGTAGACTATTATAAAGTAATGGTAGCAGAATATATTATTGAGTACCATTATCCTTGTTACCTGCATTCTTATTAGTTTGATTACCTATAGTAATTGGCTCATAATTCATAGAGTTTGTTAGTAAATCAATATCAAAAAGCCAATCTGGTCCACTCCCTGCAACATTGGGTTTGTTTTCAAGAAAGGTTATGTGCAGGTTCTATAACAACCCGTAATTTTCCAGTATTTCATCAATATAATACCTACTACTTTATTAAGTACTACTTTTTATGGGAATAAATTTTTCGTTTCATTCCATTCCATTACATTTCATAGTTTACATTTCTAAAGTAAACGAGCTCACTCTTTTGATAATGGATATTTTCTATCCGTTAACATACAGATAGTGCATGCCTCCAAAGTTAAATAATGTACTTCATATTTATCATAATACCTCCAACTAACCATCTTTTGTTGAAGTGGTAAGCTCAAAATAGCATCTTCATTGAGAGGTGGATCAAATATAGTCTTGAGATCACTCTAAAGCACTCTGTCATAAGCATCTTCATGCCTATTTGTTCCATACTTCTGCATTACCAATCTGTACAATTCTATAAGATCATCTGTTGTGAAGTCTTTAACCATATCTGCAAAGCTCATGTAGACTGTATCAGCTCCATTTGCTCTCATTATCTAATAAATACTTCTTTGACCTTGTTGAAGTATCTTCCAATTTACCACACTATCAGATTTTGTAGTCAAAAGAGTAGGATTCATAGCTTCTACTGATTCCTCTTTATCAGTTTATGAATCTTCTTGTGCACTCTTGTCAATATTTATACCCTTTCTAGCCTTTTGCTTCTTTCTTTTTCCTGTTCTTTTTACTGGCTCTTCTTCCTTTACTTCAACAACTTTTTCTGCTATATCTGGAACATCTTTATCATCAAACCTTTATTTTTTTAGAAGTCTTTGTCTGAAGCTCTTCTCCATATCTTTTCAATTTTGCCTTTGTAGCTTCAAGATTTATAGGAACAAAAGTATCAATCTGCTGAACTAACTTATTAAACTCTTCTTTAATCTCTTTAAACTTTAACTTCTTTAATTGAGAAAGCTTCCAAGTTCCTTGATTCTTAAGATAGTTTGACATATAGATTCTTAACTGTGACTGAGTCATAGGTTTGTTTCTCTTTGCCTTAGCTCTTTCCTCTACAAATGTCTTTTCTTGATTCACCATATCACCATTCTGTTTGCAAAATATGGTTCCAGGCAAATCCTTTCCCAACACATCTTTTGTCAACTCTGCATTTGCTTCTAGCTTGGCTTTAATAGCATCCTAGTCTTCTTCAGTATAAAATTGAGCTGCAATTGAACTGACGTTTCTTTTCTTTGTTGTTCGGATAAATTCATCTTCTGCCATTCTTTTAGCTAACCATTTTTAATCTAAATGAATCTAGCTTTACAACGTCTTCATCCAATTGAGCTTCTACAACTTTAGAGCCTCTTCCAATCCAAGCTTCCTGTCCTCTTGTCTCATTTGTTCTTATTTTGTGAGTAGCCTGGATATCCTCTTCAACCATTAGAGCTTTCCTTCCCCTTATGACCCCGTTTATACTAGCCAGTACCACCATAGAATCAACTTTAGTACTACCAGTACTAACCTCTTCAATACCAGTATTAATCTCTTCTCTGCCAGTATTAATCTCTTCTTCAGCATCCAATCCAGTATCAATCTTTTTAGCCATAGACCTTGCTCTCCTCCTGTACTTTGCCTTATCAGTTGATATTTTCTTGCTAAATACCCTGAGAAGCAACCTTGAACAATGTTTTCTTTAGCTGCCTCCAAGATTGTAGGACTGATTTCTTCTTCTTGAGCCTCCCCTGAAGCTTTTGTAGGAGTAACAAAATCTGTTGACTTCTCTTTCATGGATTCTCTAACCAAAGAAACTAGAGGATCATCATCAATATCCTGAATTTTCCTCCCCTGATCCTCTGATTCTTCACCCTCTGATTCAGATATGAGTACTTTCTTGGATTTCCTCTTCAAAGCTGTTTCCAGAGATTTCACCTTCTTTACCAATTTAACCACAGCATTCCCTAGTGTCTGTTTGGTGTCCTTCAACTCTTTCTCCAAACTATTAATCCTGGTCACCAAGGTAGGTACAAGCACCATCAATTCTTTAAGTTGCATACTATCCTCAGCACTTCCTGATGTATTACCTTCAGGGAGAGGTGCTTCATAGGACCTAGGTGGTGAAAAATGAGGTGGTGATTGATGTGGTGAATGAGGTGGTGAATGAGGTGGTGATTGAAGTGGTGAATGAGGTGGTGAATGAGGTGGTGGTGATGGATGAGGTGGTGATGGAATAGGTGGTTGGGATGTGGATGATATTGGATCAACAGGTGTGTGATGGGGTTCAGCTGGTTGTGCTGAGCCTTCACCTTGATCCACAGCTGCCCCTGCCAACATAGCAGGCAGCAATGGTACAATATCCCCTGCATAACCCCTTTTCATGTTTGCAAAAAGCTTTTTGGTCAAAGTTGGGGCTAAATACCTTCCTTTATTTTCAGTTGTAATATCCAAAATAATTTGTAAAAACCTTGGATACATTAAAAATTTTGAATTACTCTCTAAGTTATGAACCATCCCATCAAAAATCATTTTAGAAAAATTATAAACCCTATTGCTAGATAGACAGATTAATGCAGTAGCAATAGTACTACCAAATTGATCCCATCCACCAGACTTAGGGCTTAAGCAGTGTAAAATATGATGGATTAAAAATTTCCATTGGGGTGAAATTTTTTTTTTCCAAAAAGTTAATTGACCCTCAGTAACATACCCCCAATGTGGCTAATCCAGCATATATTTCAGCATCAGATAAATTATGTATTCATGTTGCATCTGCCAATTGAAGTTTACTTCTAATAGATGCCTCAGTAATAGTATACTCTTTAGAGTCTATAGATGCTACTAATTGTTGAGTCCCATTAGCAAGTGTTCTGACTGTGGCAGTTTGCCAGAACTGTTTGACTAGGGAGTCATAGATAGTAGGATTATGAGTTAAGGCATACCTGAGAGATATACCTTTAAGAAAATCCACTACCTTAGTGAAACCAACACTTTCATTTGGTTTCTTCAGGAAAGCGACCATATTATGCTTGTCTGAGTACTTTAGGTTGGCCATATGAACTCGTTGATGAACAGAAGAATTGTATAACAAATTTGTAAAGGGTTTAAAGAGATTATCACCACTACGTGTAACAAATTGGCCATATAAAGGTTAAGATCCATTAAAGCTAAAGGTTAAGATCCAACAAAAACCTCATTCACCACCTCATTTACCATATCAATCATCACCTCATTCACTACCTCATTCACCACATCAATCACCACCTCATTCACCACCTCATTCACCACCTCAATCCCTACCTCATTTTTCACCACCTACGTCCTATGAAGCACCTCTCCCTGAAGGTAATACATCAGGAAGTGGTGAGGATAGTATGCAACTTCAAGAATTGATGGTGCTTGTACCTACCTTGGTGACCAGGATTAATAGTTCAAAAAACTTAGTTTTTGAATGAAATCGACCAACTTTCCAAGGAATATTATTATGCTGATCACATGAATGCTATACTTGGTGTATATACAACCCTTGAAGAATTCACTGACTTACAATGTGATTATGTGGACCAAGTTGTCAAATGTTAACGTCTTGAAAAAAAGCTTTCAAAAAGAACGAACAATGTCAATAAAAAATCTTTCAATGAATTGTCAAAAAGATTTTCTGAACTTGAGCAACATTCAATTAATCTTGAACTCGCTTTACAGCAAATTCAGGAACAACTTAATAATGACAAAGTTTGGAAACAAAAGAATCACAATCTTTTTGAGAATTAAATGTCAAATATTTTGAAATTCAAGATCTGAAAGCTTAATTACAAGACAAAGACATTGCAATAAGTGAGTTAAAGAAACTCATTGAAAAGATGAAAGGAAAATATGTGGAAACTAAGTTTGAAAAACCATCGGTTATTCGACAACCGAATGCTTTTAAAAGTCAAAGACAATCAGTTTTAGGTAAACCGGCTACTTTTTCATATTCTCTTGCAAAGACAGATTTTTCAAAGTCAAAGTCAGTTACCACAAATAATGTGTCCAATGATTTTTTAAAACCAGTCAATGCACAGATTTTGCCTCAGAATGTGAAGTCAATTTTAAAGAACACAAATGTGATTGCTCCAGGAATGTATAAAGTGCACACAAAGCCTAATCAAACTAGAACACCACAGTTGCCTCAAGACATTAGGAAAACTAACAAACGTGTGTCTTTCTCTACAGGAGTAATTCCCACTACTAGTGTTAGCAGACCACAGCTTAAGAGCAATCGATTGGAAGATAGAGTCATGCATAACAATAGTGAAGGGAAGAAACAACAAGTAGAAGACCACCGTGGAATCTTAAAAGTCATTTAATGAACATACTCGAAAGATAAATGATTTAAATCAAATTATTTTAGAAATGAAAAAGGAGCTTGTTGCACATCAAGAAACCATCTCTATCATGTCATAAGAAAAAGCGACTCAGAATAAGTTTTACAAAACTCGTGAAGACAAAGAAATTGAAAAGGTTATTTCTTTAGAAAACAAAGTCAAGGTTTTGGATGATATCGGTCAATCAGTTCAAACAATGAATATGCTTAATTGTAATTGTAAAACGAGTTCTGTTAAACCTGAGTACCTCAAAAAAGCTCAAAGAGCGAATCCTCGTCTGTATGATATAGGTTGCTATAATGATAATCTTTCTTTAATGTTAGCTCCTGAATCTGACGAAACGATTCGTCTTGCCCAAGAAAGTCGATCAAAATTAAGTGATTTAATAAAACCTTTTGATTATAAAAACTTGAATAATCTTTATGATTTGTTCGTTCCACAACATGAAAAGTCGACTGAACAAAGATATTTTCAAAAAGGTAAAAAATGAGTCATATAATTGCTAAGAATAAAAATTCAAAAGAGTCTTTTAATAAACACACAACTATGTTAGAAAGACGGATGGATGAATCCATTTCGTGGGATTAAAAGTGTAAAAGCTCTAAACAACTTTTCAAAATTAAAAGTAGTGTTGACGCGATTTTTGATGGAGTGGAACGTTGCAAACAAACAATCGCTAAAATGACATATTTTGGTCATATAGATCCATTCATTCAAAATACAATCGAAGGAAACTTTTGTCCTTAAATTCGAAAAATCAATGATGAATTAGAAATTTTTCACTTGTGTTTGAAAGAGGAAATGGTTGCTGATTTGAGATACTATAATTCTTTTGAAAATGAAGTAGACTCTCTTAAATCTCAACTGGAAACTCAAAAAACACAATTTTTAAATGAAATCGACTGACTTTCCAGGGAATATTATTATGCTGATCACATGAATGCTATACTTGGTGTATATACAACCCTTGACGAATTCACTGACTTACAATGTGATTATGTGGACCAAGTAGTCAAACGTAAACGGCTTGAAAAAGAGCATTAAAAAAGAACGGACAATGTCAACAATAAATCTTTCAATGAATTGTCAAAAAGATTTTCTGAACTTGAACAACATTTAATTAATCTTGAACTCACTTTACAGCAAAGTCAGGAACAACTTAATAATGACAAAGCTTGGAAACAAAAAGAATCAAATTCATTTCAAGAATTAAATGTCAAATATTTTGAAATTCAAGATCTGAAAGCTCAATTACAAGACAAAGACATTGCAATAAGTGAATTGAAGAAACTTATTAAAAAATGAAAGGAAAATCTATGGAAACTAAGTTTGAAAAACCATCGGTTATTCGACAACCAAATGATTTTAAAAGTAAAAAACAATCAGTTTTAGGTAAACTGACTACTTTTTTAGATTCTCTTGCAAAGAAAGATTTTTCAAAGTCAAAGTCGATTACCACAAATAATGTGTCCAATGATTTTTCAAATCCAGTCACTGCACAGATTTTTCCTCAGAATGTGAAGTCAGTTTTAAAAACACAAATGCGATTGAACCCGGAATGTATAAAGTGCACACAAAGCCTAATCAAACTAGAACACCACAGTTGCCTCAAGACATTAGGAAAACTAACAAACGCGTGTCTTTCTCTACAGGAGTAATTCCCACTACTAGTGTTAGCAGACCACAGCTTAAGAGCAATCAAATGGAAGATACAATCATGCATAATAATAGTCAAGGGAAGAAACAACAAGTAGAAGACCACCATAGTAATTTTAAGTTTTCTAAACATAAAACGTCTCTAACTGCATGTAATGATAGTTTGAATGCTAAGAACTTGAATGTAAACTTTGTCTGTGTTACTTGTGGAAAATGTGTGCTGAATGACAGTTATGATATGTGTGTTCTTCATTATATTAATGAAGTAAATTCTAGGACTAAACAGCCAACTGTTGTGCCTATTAGTACTAAAGAACCCAAGAGAAATGTAAACCAATATATTGCAACACCTCTTAAGAAAACAGTTGCCTCATAATCCACTAACCAGAAACCTAGAAGCACAACTAGGAAGCAATATAAGCATGTTAGTAAGACATGTAAATGGTGGTACTCTAAGATCACACCACCGGGATATACATGGAAACCTAAGACTTATATAGTGAATGTTAAACCAGATGCTAGTATGCCTCTAGGAACTAAATCTAGAACTACCAATATTTCGGAACCTACGACTCTTAGGAAATCCACTGTATCAAATACACCATTGTCTTCTAATTATTTTGCAGCTCGTAGAGATAATTTTATTCATCTTCGACTCTGGATGCTCAAAGCACATTACAGGAAATCTCAAGCTTCTAAGTAACTTTGTGGAGAAATTTCTAGGTCTGGTGAAGTTTGGAAATGATCAAATTGCACCGATTCTTGGTTATGGAGATCAGGTTTAAGAAAATATCAGTATCCAAAAGGGTTTATTACGTTAAAGGGTTGAATTATAAGTTATTCTCCGTTGGTCAATTTTGTGATGCGAATTTGGAAGTTGCTTTTCGAAAGTCTACATGTTACATCCGTGATTTGAAGGGAAATGATCTACTCACAGGTTCTTGTGGCATAGATCTGTATTCCATCACTCTTCAAGACACATACACTCTCAATCCAATTTGCTTAATGGCTAAAGCTACATCGTCATAAGCATGGTTATGGCATCATCTTCTTTCACATCTAAACTTTGATACCATCAATTTGATTTTGAAGTATGATATTGTAACTGGCCTTCCCAGATTGAAATTCATCAAAGATCATCTTTGTTCTTCTTGTGAGTTGGGAAAAGCAAAATGTAAGTCTTTTAAGACAAAAACTACCCCAAGCTTAAAGCGACGGTTACAAATTCTACACATGGACTTATGTGGTCCCATGAGGGTAGAAAGCTTTAATGGTAAGAAATATGTGTTGGTAATTTTTGATGATTATTCACGATATACTTAGACTTACTTATTGAGATCCAAAGACGGAACACCTGAAGTTCTCATCGATTTCCTCAAAGTTGTTCAAAGAAGACTTCATGCTCAAGTTAGAATAGTTTGAACTGACAAAGGCACTGAATTTTTGAATAAAAATCTGCATGCATACTTTGCTCAAGAAGGGATTGAACACCAAACGTCAACTGCTCGAACACCTGAACAAAACGGCGTTGTCGAAAGACAGAACCGTACTCTTGTTGAGGCTGCTCGAACAATGCTAAGCGCCGATAAAGTTCCTTTGTTCTTCTGGGCTGAAGCATTTGCAACATCATGTTTTACTCAGAACCGTTCACTCGTAATTCCTCGACATGAGAAAACACCTTACCACATCATCAATGGCCGAAAACCGTCTGTTAAGTTCTTTCACATTTTTGGCTCTCTTTGCTACATCGTTAGAGATAGAGAGAATCTTGACAAGATGAAATAAAAAGGTGATGCATGTATTTTTGTAGGGTATTCTATTCAATCAAGAGCTTATTGGGTATATAACAAGATAACAAAAGTGATAGTCGAAACCATTCATGTTAACTTTGACGAATTACCACAGATGGCGTCAGATCACGTCAGTTTTGATCCTGTTCCACAATTTCCGACAACGGTACTTGAACATGCCAGTTTAAGTCCCGGTCCCCAAAGACAAGAAAATGTTCCTCATTCAGCTAAGACAGTAACAACGTCAAATGAGCTGGATTTGCTATTTAGTCTGATGTTCAATGAATTACTCAATGGAACTACTCTAGTTGTGTCAAAGTCTTCCGTTGTAACAGCTACTGATGCACCTAATCAACGTCAACAACAAAACACAACTCTATCTACTTCAACAACCATTGCTACAGATATTCCTCTATTGGACATTCAAACAACAACTAAAAATACAACTCAAACACCAACTATTACTGCTATTGAGAACATTAATCAAGCATAAACTGATAAAGAAAATGCACAAGTTAAAGAGGAAGAATTTATCAACATCTTTAGTACACTGGTACAAGAACGAGAGGAGACATCGTCTCGTTATGTTGACTCGTCAAACATGCATATATTCTATCAACAACATCCCTCTGAACATCGTTGGACAAAAGATCATCCGCTAGAACAAGTCATTGGAAATCATTCTCAATCAATTAGAACAAGACGTCAGCTAGAAATAAATGGCGAGATGTGTATGTTCACACTCACCGTGAGTCGAACTGAACCAAAGAACATCAAAGATGCCATGGCTGATTCTGCATGGATTGAAGCGATGGAGGCAGAAATTCACCAGTTCGAACGACTAGATGTATGAGAATTAGTCGATAGAACCTTATGCAAAAATGTCATTAACATGAAGTGGCTCTACAAAAATAAACGTGATGAGGAGAATACTGTAATTCGCAACAAAGCTCGTCTTGTAGGTAAGGGATATAACCAGCATGAAGGAATTGACTTCGAAGCTTCATTTGCTCCAGTCGCTCGATCGGAAATTGTCCGGTTATTCGTTGCGTATGATGCACACATATCATTTCCAATATACCAGATGGACGTCAAGACGTCATTTCTTAATGGTCCTCTGAAGGAAGAAGTGTACGTCAATCAGCTAGACGGATTCGTAGACCCACATCATCCTGACAAAGTCTATCATCTCAAGAAGGCTTTATATCGACTCAAGCAAGCTCCAAGGGCATGGTATGATGAACTCTCCAACTTCCCGGTATCAAAAGGATTCTCAAAAGGTTCTATTGATCCAACTCTGTTCATTACTAAAAAAGGGGAAGACATATTGCTTGTGCAAATTTACGTTGATGACATTATTTTTTGTTCTACGTACCCAAAACTTTCCAAAAAGTTTGAAAAACTAATGCATAGCAAGTTTGAAATTGTCTATGATGGGGGAGCTGAAATTCTTTTTAGGAATTAAAATCCACCAATCCCCACGTGGTATCTTTATAAACCAAGCTAAGTATGCTCAAGAGATACTTAAAAAGCATGGTATGACCTCCTGTGATAGTGTTGGTACTCCAATGGCTACTAAACCCCTAGATGCTGACTTGAGTGGAACACCTGTTTACCAAACAAAATATCATGCCATGGTCGGAGTACTCATGTACTTAATAGCAAGTAGATCGGATATTATACATGCAGCATGCTATTGTGCTCGTAATCAAGCGAGAACAACTGAAAATCACCTCAAGGATGTTAAACGGATTTTTCGGTACCTTAAGAATACCATTAACATGGGACTCTGGTATCCGAAGGACACCGGTTTCGAACTAACTACTTTTTTAGATTCGGATCACGCGGGCTGTCTTGATACACGTAAAAGCACATCTGGTGGAATATAATTTCTAGGCGGTGATAAGCTAGTCAGCTTGTCATCCAAGAAGCAGGACTGCACTTTAATGTCTTCAGCAGAAGTCGAGTATGTGTCTTTATCTGCCTGTTGCGCTCAAGTTTTATGGTTGAGAACTCAGCTCACAGAATATGGCTTTCACTTTAACAAAATACCTATGTATTGTACTTCAAAGGCAGCCGTAGCCATCTCGTGCAATCCAGTCCAGCATTCCCGTTCCAAACACATCGATGTCAGATATCACTTCATAAAAGAACAGGTTGAAAAAGGTATTGTTAAATTATTCTTGGTCAGAACTGAATACCAATTAGCTGACCTATTTACTAAAGCCTTACCCGAAGATAGGTTTAAGTATCTCGTCAGACGAGTCAGTATGAGATGTTTGACTCCAGAAGAAATGGAGGTTCTGGCAAACAAATCTGCTTGATCTATTAAACATCAAACTTGTAAATATTTTAAAAACAAAAATACAAAAATATAAAACCAACAAAAAGAAATAGAAAAATATAAAATCTATAAAAACAAAATACAAAATCGAAATTTTTAAAAAATACCAAAATAATCTTCTCGACATGTCTCTTGGAATCGATAACATAGACATACCTAGAAATGTCGATTAACATTGACACGGATGTGTAAATGAAGTTCGAGCAAGAGTTCAAACGTTTCAAAACATGTCATTTCTAAATTTTCTTAATGACTTATGTACATTTCTGTGCATAACTCGGGCCTCAATGTAAGGAAAGTGTATCTTTTAGATAACTTATCCTGTCAACGAGAAAGTCAAATTTCTCGGGTCTTGGGCTCCTATACAAAACATTCAAAAGTTTGGAGCTCATGACAATGGCTTACAGTTACCTTCGACTGTAACCCGGACCCAAATGTTAGGGAAGTGTACGCTTCAGTGCGCTTACTCTAAAAATAGAAGATAAGTCTTCTATCATGGTTTTTAAAACCCATTGAACACAATTTTTCAAAAAGAACTTTCAATGTCAAATTGTTTACAATATAATTTGTGGTATCTTTTCATAATAAGTGGTATTTGTTAAAATTGTGTGTTCAACACTCCCTGCCTCAAATAAGTTTAAAAATTATGGTATCAATTTTTCTCAAAATGTCATATTTATGTAGTTCAATTTTTGAAGGGGGCTTTTAAAACTAAAGCTTTTTAATGTTTTTGGGTACATCTCATAAATTTTAATTTTATGTATCCAAAAACATTTCGTGAAATTAAAATGTGGAAATTATAATGTCAATTAATAATATACATTGTTCACTAAGGCATCTCACTCCGTCTTTAACATATTTGTGGTGTCATATCACTTTTTCTTTGTAATGTCAAGTTTTAAAAATTAGTGGTATCTCACATACTGTGTTGAAGGGGAGCTATCAGAAAAATCAATTCATGCAATATCGTGGTATAATTTTTCTCCCCATGAAATTTTTCATGTCATACATTTTAATCAATTGGTATTTCAAATACTAAGAGATTTAATATTTTAAATAAGGGGAGAAAATGTGATATAGAAGAATATGATTGATCGCTGCCAAACTACACCTTAAAATATATATAATATATAATATATATAGTAAGAATAGTCTAAAAGCGGAATCAATAAAACCGAGAAGTAGTATAGAATGTTCCCGGGTCGTTTATCC
>BQNB010010269.1:60722-79684 GCA_026074375.1 Tanacetum coccineum
AAACGATTTGTAATTGCTTAGTGGGAATATGTTGTTTAATATTGCTTAGGGGACAAATCTGTTGGGATATGTACATATATCAAATAATATATGTCCGGGAATATGTGAGTCTATGGGGGCACACGCGTATACACAGAGGATACGTTTATTAATGTAATTAATATATTTATCGTATATTAATTATATTAATATGTTTCACGAAATAATTAAACGGTCGAACTTAAGAAGTACAAGGGAGGAGAGTGTCGTTTCTAGTAAACAAGAGGAGGTGTTTGAGCATGACTTGGAGAACAAGTCTTTGGGCTATATATATACCCCTTGCCTCATCTTTTGTAGGTAAGATATATGATATACCTAAAAGTCGAACGACATATCATCTTAATCCTAAATACCAATGACATCATTATACACAGAAAAGAATCCATAGTATACATGCATGCAAACAGTTACTATTCGGATGAATGCCTGCTTCATGCATGTAGAATATATATATTGCATGCATGTACCAGGCGAATGTATTTATTCTTTTCACCATTCTTGTTAAGTGATCGTTAGTTTTATCCCTTATGGGATTCGGTCGTGTGACGCCAAGTACCAAAACAAGAACATCGTGTTCGGTTGTTTTATTCGTGAAAGAAGGACTAGCATCCTAGCGTATCTCGGTGACGTGTAGTGTATGCACACCATAGATGTTATCTACTTTGGTAACTTTATTAGTTTGCGTGGTATTCTATTTATACACACGCGTATATAGAAGACGGTGTTAACGGTTACCTTTAAGCGGTGTATCGTTTCGTGCTAAAAGGTATACATCTTCTATCCTTGTTAATTAATGTGTTCTACATGTAATCTTTAATTCCGCTGCGTACTCGTGTTAATTAATGTGGTTAATTAGATCGTAAAACCCAACAGTGGCATCACGAGCCGTTATGTAGAATCTTTAATTACAAGGAATAAAATTGGACAAATTAGGGTTTCGTGATTAATTTAATGCCCCGTTGGCCGTTTTCGTTAAAAAGATTTGATCTTGATGGTTAATAAAATTAATTAGACGAAATCTAGGTTGTATGCAATTTTATATAAAACTTGATGTATTAATTGTTAATTATTTTAAGTTTTTAATTAATTGTTAATGGAGATCCATGATAAAATCATGCAAATTTATCATGGATTGATATTAGATATTTAAATCTTGTTAATTAGTTAAAAGGATTTTGGTTTAAATATGATCAAGACTCGCATAATTTTAAATATTTTCTTAATTGGTAAGATCTATGATTCAAGAATTAGGGAAGACCCTTATTATTGAATTAATGGGGCCTAAAAATAGTTAAAAGATTTATGTGCTATGTGGTATTTATTTATATAAGGCTTACGCAATCGATTAATTCGATGTATGTGGCCGGAGTCATTGGATGAAGGAGCCTTATGTGAATAAATACATTATTTAATTATTAGATAATTAGGATCATATTTAATGTTTGCATGCCTTAATTGTTAAGTGTGTTTAAATAAATGTTATTTAGTTTAGTTGATGTTTATATGTTTTATTTTAAGTTCTTGACTTGTGAGAAAATAAAAGGGTTTTTCGAAAAACAAATATAAACATGACTAATGATTATCGAAATAAGATTTATTATGGACTATATAATGCAAAAAGTCAAAAGTGGATTCGGCTTACATCCGATATAAAATCTTCCATGATTAGACTAGCAATTTATAGTTCATAATGTGTTTTTAAATTAAAGTTTTAATTTTTATCAATGACGTAATTTGCAAAAGTACTATATAGTTGCAAGGATAAGGTTCGGGGAGACTCATCAGGACTTCGGTCTTGTAGATACCATTACCCTATAATACCTGACTACGTTGTAGTTTCCTTACCTTGTATACTATGTAGGAAGTCGCGAATGGTCTAGGGTTTGAATGATTTTTAATCATTCTTTAATCTTTTCCCGCGATAAAAAGCAAATCTTTATATTTAAAGATACGTTGAATCGTCAATTTTAAGGTCTCACTATTTATGTATTTGATACGATGATAATAGGTGATACCGTAATAATAACTTAATTGAGAATAAAGTTTTTATTAAAATCTATGATACGAAGATGTATGCATGCTTCTTCGTACATATTTGACACGTCAAATAAAATACCCTTTTTCAACTAAGTTGTTGCCATCCAATTTGTAAAAACACTTGTAGATTGCTCTTTACTATGCGTGAGACGTGTGTAGATTTGCAATCTCAAGGTGATTATACGCTTTTCCGTGAGACGGTGAGTGTTACATAATCCACTAGTTTTTGATTGGACTACTTAGCATTGTTGGGTTAGACCTATTAACACGCGACATAGATTGGATGAGAAACAAGCTTACTAGATATTAATGTAATAAATTAAGTCTCATATGGTTTTAGGAGTAACAAAAAGTTGTGAATTATCAATCGTTATTATCACCTTTTGAATACACCACACTGCAGATCAACGATGTGGTGGTGGTATGTCAAGTAAGGATCCAAACCTTAGAAAATTAATTGTTTATTTGAATAAACATGGGTATTAATTTCTTCAGGATTATATCAAATACTAAAAAAAGAATTTGTGATTCTATAATATATTAAAGCTACGAAAAAACCGTAAACCAATGATAGTTTCTTTTTCAAAGAATCATGACGAGACCTCCTTCCTTGTAAGAACATGGAGACTCATTCCTAATATCTTTCTTGCTCGAAAAGTTTATAATAGTAACGTAGGAATTGTCCTAAGATTGTCATCAAACTCATAGCAAGCTTAAAAGTAAGTATATTGGCATGACTATATATTTTCATATCGAATCATGGGTGAAAATATTTTGAAAGATATAAGACATATAAGATAACTAGAGAATTAAATTTCTTAAAGCTAACAATGGTAACATCTTAATGTAAGATGTTTTATGAGTTCTTGATTAGAAAAATACCATTAATTACCTCGCAAAATGTAATGCAAACTAGGATAATATATCTAGTTGTTTGTCTTAATCCAAATTAAGGAATAAAATGTATACTTGCGTCCAATTTGTAAAACAAAGCATGTTCTCACCCCAAAAATGTAAATCATTTAAACAAATGTAAAGCATGGGGCTATGAACTCGCCTCAATAGGTAGTTCTCCGCGTATAGCACCAAAGATGGTAAGTAAGCGTCACCGTCAAATACCTAAGTAAATACGGTCAAGTCTTAGTCTACTAGTTTAGGCTAACGACTCTTGTATAAACTACAATAATTTGCTAGTTTATATATATTGTTATCTCTTGTATGGTGCACATGTTTAATGTATTTATCTTCCTCGTTTGCTCTTGGGAATATGTACGACTATAGGCTTTTAAGTATACCCGGTGTAAAGATAGTCGTGCACTATTTCTTATTAAACAAAGTGGTTATATATCTACTTGTTACGCTAATACATGTGACACTATCATATTGTCCATATAAATAAACGAATGTCGTGTTGTTGACTACATGTATGATGTTGTGCCATGCACAAGTGGGAGAAATCTTTATTGTGTGCAAGGTACAATACATGACAATAACAATATGATTAAAGGTTCTCTTGACCGTAAGGTAAGAAACAATATGTCGAGATATGAATTAAAGACTACTTAAATAAAATGTTTATGTGTTTTTAGAATGTTCAAAATTATGAAGTAATCTTGATTTAAAGACTACTTCAAGTAAAAGGTTTATGTGCTCTTGGAATGTCCCAAATAATGAAGTGATCTTGTTTAACTTGAAATTATTACTGAAGCTAAGAGTTGGCGTTCATAATTACTTTAGTTAAATATGTTTATGTTTATTGTAAATTAATAAACATTAAGTCCGTTAATTGTTAAAAGACTTATAACATAAAGTAAGCGTTCAGAATTACTTTAGTTAAATATGTTTATGTTTATTGTAAATTAATAAACACTAAGTCCGTTAATTGTTAAAAGACTTATAACATAAAGTAAGTTATATCTTCAGGCTATGACATGAACAAAAGTCCTTGAATTGTTCAAAGGCAAAATAATGTATAGTTAACATGTATAGAGTTCTTGAACTAGTTAAAGCTATATACATTATTGCATGCAAATAGGGTTTTTAAATACTAAATTTTCAATTTGGTTGGACACAATTGATTAGTATGTAACCTAAAGAATATTAAGTTATTTAATAGATTGTGATAAAGTCTCATAATAAAATTACTCATTGAATACCACATATTCATGGTATGTCTAGAGTGTTGAATCAAATTCTTTGGAATTATTTGATTTTGATAACTTAAATATTTTACCTCCAAATCTGTCAAGGTTTGAAATTGAGTATGTCTTGTATATACTCAATATAACTCCAACCTAGAAGGTTAATAAGACACCATCATGATTATGGAATGTGATGACTCACATTAAGTCTTAAGAAATTGAAGTTCTGAATTTGTTAAAAGTCTTATGAAGAACGATATTAACAAACTAAACTGAGGAACTGTCAATGTATCTTGTAATGTCCCTCTACATGCTAAGTAATTATAGAAGAGTCTAAAATTACAAAAAGCAAGTGGGAGCGTTTTTAGATCTTAAAAGGATAAAAATACAAAATACATAACCTTCTTAAACACACTAGTGAATATCATATCGAGGCTTTAAATGTTAAACCTCATAATGATATAATACTTGTTCATAGATCCGCAAGGATACCTCAAATACTTGATTGATAAATGTTATATCAAACATTGAGGAATATGAGTCACGGGATCATGGTGAACCTGTTAAAGATGCATTATTGAATTTTGAATTCGGTATCATGGTGTAACCATTAATATGCATTGTTGAATTTTGAATTTGACAAAGACTCAAGCTATGAATGTTAAGATGTTGTCCACAAGATAATCAATTTTGAAATTATGATTGATCTTTAACTAAAACAGTTAGACTGTGAAGTTATAATGAGTTTCCTCAAAGAGAAGAAAAACCCAAGTGGTAATGTTCTAGGTATCAAACTCATATGGACAATGTTGTACACATATTTAATGCATGTATTAAGATAGGATTTTAATCATACTCAAGCAATTAATTGTGATTAAATATTCTTTCTATGTGCATTAATTATATAAAGATGATTGATTGTCATATTAGTGTTCATATAGATGAAACATGACAATGGAATTTAAAACTCTTCGTTGAATGATTACTATAGCGAGGACGGTTAGTAATCAAAGGAGTTTATGAATTTATAAAATCTTTATAAAGTGTACAAACGCTAAGAATCCAAGTATGGATCATTGCAAGCATCTAGGAGAATAATCTTAAGTTTATTGTTAAATAAATCATTTTCTTGATTTAAATTTAATAATAATTAAAGATGACTCCTAAGTATTTCTAAAAGCTAGTGGGAGTATTATGTTCAGGTTTCCATCACCTGAAAGATTTAGGAAATTAAATATACAACCTTGAAGTAATATGTTTATTGCTATAAACATATGTGGTATATAAGTCTAACACAACATGACATATCATTTAGAAAGTCTAAATGGATACATATCTTTTGTAAGATAGAACATGAATGAAATCTCAAGTATGACTAAAGGATTCATTATGTACATCATATTGTGTAGATAAATAGTTGTATCATGCATGAATGCAAGATGATTTGACAACATTGGTATTTAGTTGAAAGTTATTAGATAATTATAAAATTGAATATTTTAATGGAATATGTTTGGAATTGGAATTCTTCTTAGATTATGAATTTGTCCAGAGTAATAAAATTCTAAGGATATATATTGCAACAATTTGTTGTGCAATAAGAATAAACCAATGAACTTGGAGTTCATGAGGTGCCAAACATTATTAAGAGAATATTCATCGTTTACGGATTTTAAAGGCATGGGGATGTTTATGTACACGGATGCTAAATCTAATTGAGATGACACTCAATACTAGTTATGGTATGATTTCATGTTTGATGAAGACCATGTGGACTAATTGTGCTCGACTGAGAGCATAGTTGCATTATACATTAAAGAACAAGAATGCTTTACAGTTTTGGAAGCTGTGGAAGATGATTGTGTCAATAGTTGATGTTACACACCTTATGAGATATAGTGTGTCGAGATATTTGGATATATATGAACAAACAATCATCATACATATTCAAGAACTTCACTTATTGAATTCTTGAAATAAGTATTCTCAAAATTCCTAAAGATCAAATCTAGTTGAAATTATGAAATCTAAGCCTTGTCAACAAGTACGATTGTCGTATCTTGAGGCATGATTTGTCAACTAGAATTTTCATGCATTTGATCTATTTAGTATTTGGATAAAGGATGTTTTAGACAATTTTATTAATGATAATGATACGAGGTATGTGGGTTATATTTAATATAAATTGTGTCCTATATTTGCATGTTTAATCCATGAATAATATTTATTATTCTAAATTAGTCCGTTGTCGATTAACAATATGGGAATATTGTTAAATTAAGACAAATCTGAGTGATTGGTGATATTGTAGATATTAAGGATGTGTCCACCAAACTCACATGATATTCATAAGATGAATATTGGATTTCCCCAACCACAAGAATTTTACTTTATGGATCGGCGTCATTAAGTAAATCTTGTAAGTGATTTTAATTTACTAAATCCTTAGACTTGAGATGCAAGTAGGTTTAGCATATATGGATATTCCTTCTTGATATAGTTTAAGTTGTCCTGAATAAGGTAACTAATAAGGGCTATGTCAGAATGGTTTATGCCATATGATGACTAGACACTTGTAGTCAATAAAGAATTTGTTCCTTCAGTAGTTGAAGAATGATGCCACTAGGCCCCTCGTAGGGTTAATCAGATGTATGTGTGGCCGCACCCAAAAACTCAGGAAGATATGTCTCAATGATTTTTGGTAATCTTGATTAATCATATTTACGAGAAACAGAATCGTTAATTAATGGAATGACTATTGATCCATATCCATTTTTAACACGGTATCGGAAACAAAGGGATTGTAAATACTTAAATCATTTAGCTGTGACTTTATGAAGTACACTCAGGTATTCCTGGGAGTATTGGCGTGTTGCTAGACGCTTACCAATGCTATTATATTATTTGAGACATGTCCAAGTGGGAGCTGTTGGGATATGTACATATCATAAATAAATATACGGCCAGAAATATGTGAGCCTATGGGGGCACACGCGTATACACAGAGGATACGTTTATTAATGTAATTAATATATTTATCGTATATTAATTATATTAATATGTTTCACGAAATAATTAAACGGTCGAACTTAAGAAGTACAAGGGAGGAGAGTGTCGTTTCTAGTAAACAAGAGGAGGTGTTTGAGCATGACTTGGAGAACAAGTCTTTGGGCTATATATATACCCCTTGCCTCATCTTTTGTAGGTAAGATATATGATATACCTAAAAGTCGAACGACATATCATCTTAATCCTAAATACCAATGACATCATTATACACAGAAAAGAATCCATAGTATACATGCATGCAAACAGTTACTATTCGGATGAATGCCTGCTTCATGCATGTAGAATATATATATTGCATGCATGTACCAGGCGAATGTATTTATTCTTTTCACCATTCTTGTTAAGTGATCGTCAGTTATATCCCTTATGGGATTCGGTCGTGTGACGCCAAGTACCAAAACAAGAACATCGTGTTCGGTTATTTTATTCGTGAAAGAAGGACTAGCATCCTAACGTATCTCGGTGACGTGTAGTGTATGCACACCATAGATGTTATCTACTTTGGTAACTTTATTAGTTTGTGTGGTATTCTATTTATACACACGCGTATATAGAAGACGGTGTTAATGGTTACCTTTAAGCGGTGTATCGTTTCATGCTAAAAGGTATACATCTTATATCCTTGTTAATTAATGTGTTCTACATGTAATCTTTAATTCCGCTGCGTACTCGTGATATATTTAATGGTTAAATAGATGTAAAAACCCAACAGTGGTATCAGAGCTCTTTTGCTCACATTCTTTTCATTCTCGTGCTCGGTTTTGTGAAATTAATTTCACAAACTAACTTTGATTTATGAATTTTGACTTTTTGTGAATTTTGACTTTTTGCCTTGGTCAAGGGCAATTGGTTGGGATTTGCCTAGTATTATATATATACTATGAATAAGGAATTTCCATTGTGGAGAAAAGAATGCCTTATAGAAAGTAAGTTTCTGTGAAAGTTTCTCATATCCCATTAGTGTAAGTTGTTCAAAGATGGTAGCATTAGGTAGACAATCAACACCTTCAGCATCTTCCAGGTGAAGATCTCTTCTTACAGTGGATTCGGTTATGATCACTTTCTTCCCATCCACTAGGGCTTGTAACTGTACTTCCTCATTAACAGTTTTCGCCTTTACAGTAGCCCAGAATTGTTCAATGCACGAAGTATATATAGTAGGATTGATCGTTAGTGCATATTTGATAGGGTTTACATTCAGAAAATCAACAATTTGCTTAAACCCTTCACTTTCAGCGGGTTTAGATAAAAACACGACCATGTTGTGAGTATCAGCAAAATGTAGGGTCGTTATTGTGTTGGGTTTTGATGATGAATGATGAAATTGAGTTAGGGTTTGTGATTAGAGAGTATATGATTGAATGAAATAGATTAAATGAGTGATTGAAACCCTTAATCAGAGTATTTATAAAAATACCCTCAACAACATTAACGTTCAACAGCAATAGTAAGTTATGCCTAACAGCATTAACTTATGCCTAGCAGCATTAACTTTGAGTCACCAGCATTAACTCCAATTCCAAACACTCTGTCTATTTTTAGTATATTCACCTCTCTTTCTATTTTTCAACTCACCACTTCTCTTAATTCTTTTACTCACCAAAACTCGCTGTCTGTTTTTATTCCACACATCTCTCTTTCTGTTTTTATTCTCACCAACTCTCTTAATTCTTTTTCTCACAATTTTCACAATGTTAATTATACCAGCAGTATTAAGTATAACTAACAACATTAACTTAGCAGTATTAAGTATAACTAGCAGCACTAATTATACTTAACAACAGAAACTTTTAATGACATGAATAACAATACTAATTCATACAAAACTCTACAAAAACATAAAGAGATAAAAGATTTTAAGGATTTAGCATTCCAATACTAGCAATCAAATATTGAAACCTACTTACATCAAAAGCTTTTGTAAGTAAATCTGCAACATTCTTGTCAGTATGGATTTTAACCATTTGAATCAACTTCTTTTCATTGCAATCCCTAATAAAGTGATGTCTAATCTCTATATGCTTTGTTTTTTAATGAAAAACAGGATTTTTAATTATGCAAATAGTACTGTTATTATCAATAAAGATTTTAGTATGCAAGAAATTATACCCATAATTAAGTAATTGATTATGAATCCAAGGAACTTGTCCACAACAACTTAAAGCAGCCACATATTTAGCTTCTGTTGTGGAATTTGCAACCACAGTCTGTTTCTTGTATTGTCATGATATTAATCTACTTCCAAGGAATTGAAAACCTCCTGTTGTAGACTTTCTATCCAAGCTTGCTCCAGCACAATCACAATCAGTGTATGCTACCAAATCAAAAGGTGAATCTTTTGGATACCAAAGGCCCAATTTAGGTTGACCTTTTAAGTATCTAAAAATTCTCTTCACAGCATGAAGAAGTGACACTTTTGGGTTGACTTGGAATCTTGCACAGGCACACACTACAAACATAATATCAAGTCTTGAAGAAGTAGGATACATCAATGAACCAATCATTGATCTATATTAATAAACATCCACTTCTTTACCATCTTCATCCTTGAGCAAAAGCTTTTGAGTTTCCATAGGTGTGCTTGCTGTCTTGACATCAGTAAAACCCAATTTCTTCAAAATCTCAGTCACATGCTTGTCTTGACTGATAAAAATCCCATCCTCATTCTGCTTTATTTGCAGTCCTAAGAAGAATGTAAGTTCACCCATAGAACTCATCTGAAACTTCTTATGCATCATCTTCTCAAACTCAGTGCATAATGACTTCTTTGTAGAGCCAAAAATGATATCATTTACATACACTTAAACTAACAAAATATCACCTTTGTCTCTTCTGATAAACAAAGTCTTGTCTATCTTTCCTCTCTGAAACCCATTGTCTAACAAATAAGTTGACAAGGTTTCATACTAAGCTCTGGGAGCTTGATGCAGTCCATAAAGTGCATTTTCTACTTTGTATACTCTGTCAGGGAAGTCTGGATCTTTAAATCCTAGTAGTTGACAAACATAGACTTCCTCTTTAATCTTACCATAAAGAAAAGCACTCTTGACATCCATCTGGTACACCACAAAGTCTTTAAATGAGGCATAGGCTAAAAATAGCCTAATTGCTTCAATTCTTGCAACAGGGGCAAAGACTTCATCATAGTCAATCCCTTCTTCTTATGTGTACCCTTGAGCAACCAATCTTGCTTTATTTTTAATCACAATTCCTCTTTCATCCTTTTTATTCTTAAAGACCCATTTAGTGCCTATGGGCCTTTTGCTATTTGGTAAATCCACCAAGGTCTAAACCTTTTGTAATTTAAATTATAGAAGCTCATCCTGCATAGCTTCTATCCAACTTGGATTCTGCAATGCTTGGATTACCTTTTTGGGTTCTACTTGTGATAAGAAGCAGGCAAACAAGCAATTTTGAAAGTCTTTATGGTTTGTTCTTTGATGAACTGAACTAAACAAACCATGTTCTTCCAAATTCTTTGTCATTCTTGTTGTTTGAGGTGTTGAATTCAAGTCTCTAATAATTTGTTCAACTGGATGATCTTTGTGTGCTCTTGTAGTTGGAATAGGACTGACAGGCATAAATGCATCCAAATTGTTCATGTCAGCCTCTGCATCAACATCTTCATCATCATCTAAATAGACAATATCTTCCAAAGCAGGCATATTTGGTTCATCTGGAAGTTCAATGCTTGCTTTTCTACCAACAACATTAACTTCATTTGTGCTAGCAGCATTAACATTGTTAGTGTTGTTAACACTAGCATCCTTCTCTTGATCATCTCTTTCATCCTCTTTACTTGGATCACCACCTTCTTTTCCTGGTTCTTCAGTAACCTTGTTTTCATCATCTCCTAAAGGTTTGAATCCAGCATCAGGTGAAACTCTTTAAACTGTTGAGCGAATGGTGGATCAAAGTTCACTATGGTGCAAAATGTATTCTTTGCGGTACTGTCTCCATTCTAGCTTTTATGCATCATCACATGCTTTTGTACCTGCATTACCATTAGACTGATTTCTTGCAACAACTGGCTTATAATTCATTAACTTTGTTAGTGCATCAATATCGAAAAGCCAATTTGGTCCACTTCCTGCAATATTAGGTGTATTCTCACTAAACTAGACATGCAGGTTCTCTTTAACTATCCTAGTTCTACTATTGAATACTCTAAACGCTTTACTATTGATTGAGTACCCAACAAAGAATCATTCATCAACCTTACCATCAAACTTGCCTAAGTGATCTATGGTATTTGAGAATAGTACACATGAACCATAATGGTCTCATAAAATCTTAATAGTGGTTTTCTACAAGAAGAAGTTATAGGGTTTTTTTATGAGGCTTACTTTACTAATACTTATTTTGCTCATACTAGCAAGTTAGTATTAACTGGCTTCAGTCCAAAAATTAGTAGGTTGCTTTAAATCAGCTAGCATTGTCTTGCTAAGCCTCAATTAGTTATTCTATTTTTCTATCAGCTACTCCATTTTGATTGTAGGAGTTCTAGCTACATTAAAATTCTCTCTTAACCATTTTCTCTCACAAACTGATTCATCTCCTTATTCTTGAACTTAGTTCCATTATCACATCTAATTACCTTAACCCTCTGATCTATTAGATTTTCTACTCCAGTTATAAAGGACTTAAGAATGCCACTAGTCTCATCCTTAGTAGCTAGAAAGAAAACCCAACTAAACCTACTGTAATAATCTTTGACAACTAGGCAATACATCTTTTTCATTAAGCTTTTTACAAATGTTGAACCAAACAAATCCATGTGCAACATATGTAAAGGTTGGCTGATTGAAATTACTGTTTTGGACTTACAAGAGGCTCTATGTTGCTTTCCCTTTTAACAAGAAACACAGGTTTGATTATTTTCAAAAAGTTTTGAAGGTAAACCTTTTACAAGATTTCTTTTAACCGGTTTATTTATAGTTTTGAAATTTATATGTCCAAGCTTCTATCCCAAAGTTCGGTCCATCAGATGTGGCTTTTGCAAGAGACAAGTTAGTAGACCTCCTTTTGGAAGAATATTCTTTAATTCAACACTAGAAATATTGTTCTTTCAGGAAACTTTAAGTATTAAATACTTGACTTTCATCAGTTACTTTAATAGTTTGGAGATAAAACAATACATTCAGTGTCATTAAAGAGAATGCTATTCTTTTTGTCACACATTTGTGAGATACTAAAGACGTTAAACTTTAACTCTCTTACAAAATATGCATTCTTAAAATTTAAATTACCAGTTTTGATTGTACATTTTCTTGTGATTTTCCCTCCTTTAGGGTTTCCTCTAAAGGCAACATATCCTTCATCAATCTCTTCATAGTCTATAAGATAGGACATGTTCCCTGTTATGTACCTTGAGCATCTACTATCAATCACTTCTTTATCCTGTAAATCTAATTATGGATTGCCCTGCACATTAGTTAAGAAAATCAGTTTCTTTTGGAGACCCAAGCCATCACTGACTTGGATCTGCCTTGTGCATCAACATAATCAAACTTTTTCAGGGTGATTGATGCATTGTTATGTTTAGAAACATGGTCTAAAACTTTAGTCTTTGGTTTCCAAACCTAACAAGCTGAGGCCTTAACAACATTAACATTATTTCCCTTAACAGCATTAACTACTGCTTTTGGCCTAGCAGCATTAACTACTTCTTTTGGCCTAACAGTATTAAATTTTTTATCCTTAACAGTATTAACCCTCTGATTAAAATTACTATTTTTAAATGCTATATTCTTATGAATGAGCCACTTAACAGTTGAATGTGTTGATTTGGAAAGATTTGTAATTGGTCTAGCACTATTCATTGTTATTTTTGGGTGAGCAGTATTAACTTGTCTGGCAGTATTAAGTCATACTAGGCCAGAATTCATTAGTACTGCTCTTGGAACCATGTTCTTTTTAGGGTAGGGGTGAGTCTTTTTGGCAAAATTTTGATGATTCACCCTTTTAGCATTGTTCCAAACAGGTTTTGTATTTTGAAACTGTTTTTTATTCACCTTTTTACAATCTACCTGCAAGTGATCAA
The DNA here is from genome assembly GCA_026074375.1 of Tanacetum coccineum. Taxonomy (NCBI): domain Eukaryota; kingdom Viridiplantae; phylum Streptophyta; class Magnoliopsida; order Asterales; family Asteraceae; genus Tanacetum; species Tanacetum coccineum. Next base: position 74,052 of record BQNB010010269.1, read on the forward strand.
AACTTCCACATACATAACAAGCTTTGTTAAACATCTCAAAATTACTTCCTAGTCTCTAAGACATCATATTATTCAGGTTTCTTTGATTGCCTCTAGGAATGTGAGTGTTTTGTCTATTGTGCTCAACTTGTTTAGCAGTTTTCCTATTAGTTTTGTTTGTTTGTTTAGTTTTGACAAAATCTATCTTAACAAAACTAGGCTTAGCTGTTTTCTTTTCAATCTTAGTTTGAGACACATTTTCTTTCTCACTATCTGACACCCAATCCTTAATAATTGGAGCACCATTATTCTTCCTGACTACTTTAGGCTTTGCTTCACTAGCCATAGCTTTACTTTTCTCAACTATAGGCTTAATAACTATAGGCTCACTTGTAAACTCTTTTAAACTAGAGAATGACAGATCAGGTTTTGGAGGCATAAAGTTTCCTGTATAGGGAGGTGGAACAGCATTATACCCTAAACCTGTTTTGCACTTAACTATCTGACAGTTTATTAATTTGCTTAAGTTTTTAGTTGAATTCTTAAAAAAATTACTTATAGCTGAATTTCATCTTTTTGTTTTTAAGCTAGTTCCAACTTCCTTCTAAGCTTTGTAACGACTACTTCTCTTACATGAATCTCACGTTTTAAGACCTTGATATCTTCCTTATAAACAGACTCATTTTTCTTATAGACTAGAAGTCTTGCTTCTACAAATTCTAAACCTGTTTTATAAGCAATAGCATTTAACTTAGATTTCCTTAAGTCTTTTAACAGTTGTTCATTTTGTTCTTTAAGAATTTTAACATTTTCCAAACAAGATGATGAACAGTTTGAATCAGTACATAGCTCAGAGTTATAACTTGTAGAAGAGTAAGCCATGAGTGCAAAGTTAGTTGGACCTTCTTCTAATTGATCACTCCAATCATAACCAGAACCATCACAAGATACCAAAGCATTAGAAGTAGTTGTCTCCACTGGCACAACCCTTCTTGTGTTCTCCGTATTCCTGTTTTCTTGGTTCTTTAGAGCCCCGCACTCCCTTGCAAAGTGTCCCCTTTTGTGGCAGTTGTAACACTCCATCTTGGACTTATCAAACCCAATGGTATCATTACCATTAACTCTAAGCTTTCTTACAGTGTTCTTCAAGAATCTCATTGCCCTTATTGTTAGCATAGCCATATGCCACCTTAAGTCCATCTCTTCTAGATCATCAGGATGAATTTGTTGCAAGTCCTCATTGTCAAGTTGTGGAGTATTTGGTTAACTTGCAAAGAAAGCACAGATAACAGCACCACTCAAGTTATTAATTTTTTTTGAGTTAACAACAGTAGCTTGAGTGCTAGCAGTTGTAGCATCATGAACAGTATTAACTGCTTCATTTGTACCGTTGGTGCTGTTTGAGGACACAAAGGCTACGTTTTTTGTGTTTGCACTTGAGCTTAATGTCCCTTTGACCTCTGGTTCATAGATTTGTAGGTTGTTGTAAAGATCATCCATGCTTAATGTATCTATCTCAGGCTTGTTCCTCTATAGAATAGTATGTGTGTTCCATTCTGGTGATAGACTTTTTAAGAACTTCTGATTCACATCTTCTTGTGAGATACTTTCACCATGAATCTCCAACTGACTGATAAGCTTTTGAAGCCTAGCAAAGGTTTGATCTAACACGTCTGAGCTAGATGCAGTAAAATTTTCATACTGTTGCTTTAGAAGATTCCTCTGAGTCTTTTTAGTAGCAGCATTCCCTCCAAACCTCTTCTCAACAGCCTGCAGCAATGACTTGGCATGTTTGCTGGAGTTAAACTTCAACTGATGTTTATTAGGGATCCCCATCAATAAAGTGCTTCTTGCCTTCATGGCTAACCTCCTTTGTGCCTTTTCTTTAGTAGTTATAGGAGCAATTGTAGTCTCAACACCTTTAACAACTTTTGTTATTGGAGGTGCATTACCATTCTTTATGACTTCCCATAGAGAATAATCAATCATCTGGATGTATTGTTCCATCCTCATCCTCCAAAGCTCATACTCACCTGGTTTGAGCATAGGCACTTTTGAAGCAGCCACCATATGTGCTGAGTCTTAATCCATCTCTTTGTAACAAATAGACCTTGTGTGTAAAAGCAGTTTCTTTTTTATTCAAAGCTTATCAACAAGCTCTGATACCACTTGTTGATCCCAGTTAACTTCTAATGATCGAATTCCTTAAGCTTGTTTAAGGTTTAGTTATGCTAGATAAATCTAACACAACTTAGTTTAAGAAACTTTGTTTGATAATACTAAAGATTATGCGGAATCTAATCTTTAATATAAGAAGAATTCTTCAGTAACACAAAACAATATAATTTCAACAATAAAAGCTCCAATATTATTATTACAAATAATACGAATACTCTTCTAGTATTAGGGTTACAAAACCTTGAAGCTATGGATTATACGACTAAGATACATAAAACTCTATGCCCCAGGACCTCCTTTTATACACCAAGGAGTCCTAGTTGATTTACAATATATTACTAAAACTTAGATTAGTCTCAAAGATCTATTCTATAAATAACAATCCTTATCTCATAGGTAATCTTGATCTTCAAGCAATCTTTATCTTTTAGCAGTTGTAACTTTCAACAGTTGTAACTTTGTACCTGCAACATTAACTCTTAACAAGCAGTAGTAACTTATACACCAGCAGCATTAACTTAGCAGCATTAACTTCAAGAAGGCGTTTAATCCTAACAGCTCTGGCGATTTTTAAAATTATTGTTGCTCTGTCCATGTCTTTGGGTCGTTCCAAACATACGTGATCTTTATTCATGTCACCAACCTTCATATTTACCAACATAATTTACAGTCGAAACCATGAAAACTATATAAATTATCATGCAATTTTGCAAGGGATAAAGTCACATACCCACCAATTGTAGTAGCATTCATAAGGAATATTAAAACTTTTTTAAAACATAGTTATATAAACATTTACAGTATCTGATAGAGCCAAATACCGATTTAAATTATGTTTCAATACTTGAGCGTCCTTGAAGAACCGGTAACAATGATTTTTGCAACAACCGGTGGTGGAGCCGCCTCTGATATCCTAAACATAGATAACCTACAACACATTTTTAAAAGTTAGACTCTGTCAATAGATAATGCAATATCCAAATAGACAAAGCTAAGTAGTTAGCAGCCATCATGTTTCACTTGAGAGTTTAAATCAATAATCCAAACTTTAAAGCTGTTAGATAAAGAAAGAAACAGTAGCAAGTAAACACATTACACCTAAGAGAACTGGACTGTTTAAAACAAAATAAGAGCCATTATGAACATTTAGAGACTTTATCAGTAACCTGTAAAATCTAAATAATCTTTAAACACACAAAGAACTATGAAGAAATCTAGAGAGAGAAAAAGAGTGGGAGGTTACTTCTAGCGAGAGAAAGTGAAAGAGAAAAGCATGTATTACTATGTATGAAATGAAAACAACCAACACCCTTTCCATAGCATGGAAAGGGTTTAAATACTACATATGGCCGGTTGGGTAAGGCCTGGTCCATGGGCTTTACATGGGCTTTTCCTTAACTAGCCTATCTAGTTTCAAAATATTACTATACGAGCTATATAATGATATTAATGGAAGTGACCAATACTTTTGTATTTGTAACAATCTTCCCCTAAGAGAGGTCACTCCATTTTACAAAAACTTAAACCTAGCATACTATGCTTTGTCTTCAGTATTATGCTTATAAATTTGTTTACTTGACATCATCTTGTGAATATGGCATAGTAAGCTTTGACTTTAGGCTTGAGCTTGTTCCGATAGGCTTGACTTTGTATGTGAATTTGAACTTCTTTGAGATCATCAACCAATCATAATCTCTTATCATCATCTTGTGATCTTGTCACCGTCTTGTGCACTTGTGACTTTTAGACTGACATGCTCATACTTGGTCTTGAAAGCTTAAATAAGGCATCTTTATTGAAAATCTTTAACTATAACACTTCGTCACTTTGAGAAAGACGTACGATATCAGAGTAGTGGAGGTCTTGAAACATGTACATATGTTGGTTGAGTATGAGCATGTGGTATTGACTTTGACTCGTCATCGGGATACTGCTACCACCGTCAGGAAATCTGCATAAATGGGTTAGTGATAAACAACATATATGGACGAAAATGGCTTTGTCACTTTGTCGAATACGGTTGTAACAACCACGATTCCCCGTTACTCAATATAAATACTGCATGTGATCAGGTAGAATTCCGAAGAATCTCCTTAACAGGGTTTCGCAGGTGCACTAGTCGTTCTCATTACCAGAGCGTCTCAAAGCAGATAACACGGTAAGAGTGAACTGATAAGTTACTATGTTCATGATTAAGCCGTCAATTCCTGTTCAGCTTTCCTATGTCTAAATACCCTTGTGAGGCTTCCCATAGACATAAGATTGAAAATTGATTTAGGAAAATCAGTCGGCGTGTCAAGATGCAAATGGTTTTTATGACACACCAACAGTTTTAATCTTTTTAAAATTCATTCGTCAATGCATAAGCTGGACCGAATCGATATCCAGTATCATAAGTTCGATCCTTGTAGGATCTCACAAGTCACCTACCAAGAGCTTGTTTGATGTTGGCTCAAGTAGGATTTCCATCTTCACTGTGAAACTTAAGTATCACTCGGATGTTCTGGCAAAATCACAAGGATAATGCATAGGACTCTTTATATATATTTCTTGTTTTTCACATTGTGTGAATTAGCAAGCATATTTTAGATAAGTGTCCTAATGAGATTTTTGGATGATCTCTTTTGGCTCTAGACTCGATAGTGCACATTTGGTTTTAGTAATCGGAAGCTGGAGCAGACTGCCACATTTTCAATACCAACTAACTCGGAATGAGAATGTCGATAGAAATGTGTGTAATCTCTGTGAGAAATGAAACAAAAGCCTTTTGAGAGATTTTGAGTGGCTAGGGAGGGTTGTGCATTGCATCACTGGGTCCATGATGTCAGTCTTTAATGTCAGCAATCATCATTGTGAATCTGACAGCAGATGTATTGACTCGGTTTCTTCCTAGGTGTAAGGAGGGCTTCTTTCTTTTCACCCTTTACCTTAACTTTTCTTTTTTAATTCTTCAACCCCTTTAGTGCTTACCGAGACTTCATAACTAGTACCTTGTTAGGTTTGTTCCAGTACTAGCTCCATCTCAGTCAGCACTTTTCCCTTATTCTCACTTTTACTCCTTTTTTATATCATACCTATGGACTTCTACACTAACTAGTGGATTGTCCCTAGGTAGATCCCTCTGGTTCTGGCTGGATCGTGGGAATGAATACACCTAACTACCTTATAACTCCAAATAATTAAATGCATGGTTGGTCTTTTGGTATCATTCACAACCTTAAAACCATTTGTAATGCTCCCCCTCAACAAGTGCATCGATATTCAAAAACGTTTAGCACATGAAGGGATAAGCTTGCACTTGAGTCCTTGAAATTCACATCTTTAGTCATATATTTTAATCACATTTTCTCCCCTTTTCAAAAATGTCAAATATTTTGATATTTTGGATATCAATAGATTTATGTTTAAGACTTATTTCATTTGAAGATCTCTTTTAATTTAGAATTTGTTGGAATTTAATACTTTTGGAAGTTATT